>JAQZBX010031947.1:0-19966 GCA_029593785.1 Cabassous unicinctus
CAGATTGTCTTTGTATGAAATGGGGCAGATCCAAGAAAATGCCATTCTCAATTTCTGCAAATGTATCTCATTCTTTGAGAAAAAATATTGAGTTATATAGTGATCATAATTACATCTATTAGCCTACAGGCTTGATCTTTAATCTCTTTATTACTTAATTACTATTTTACCTTTAAGAAGCACAAAAAAATTTAATGGGTGCTTTAGGCAATTTTAAAGGAAACAGATAATCAGGAGGTTATAGTGTTAACATTAAGTACCATCTATTAATTTGTTAAATTGCTGATCAACATCAGTGAATACTTATATATTAGTCAAAATGAACTTGCATATAGATATCTGTGAGAAATTAGGCTTATACAGAGGTACAAATTCCTCTTCCTTCATATATGAATATTTTCCATTATTGGGCTTAACTTCTGTGTATTCAGAAGTAAATGAAGACCATTGGTGATCAAGAGGGTACGGGCACCAAATATCGTCTGAAAATAGTCTTTTAAGTTATAAATTTATTTATACTATGGAAATAGACTATTTTAGTGAGGTGAAAAATTCCTGCTTAAAAGTTATGTATAGATTGTGCTAACTCACAACCACTGATACTAAAGTGCTACTTTGAAAATACAGCATATTTCCCTTAAGCAGGTCATTCTGAAATACATATTTTAAAAAGCATAGTTATATAATTTTACTACATAGACCTTAAAATAGGAATAAGCTTCAGACACTCAACATATAAAAGAGGATCAGGTTAGAGACCATTGACCACACACGATTGCTGCAATAGTTCAAATAAGAGTTTGATGTAGATACTTAGCACTCAAACACTTTTTTCTTGTTCAGAGACATTCCGTAGCCAATAAGTAGGAAAATAAGAGGAATATCTCTGTTTTCAATTTTGTCATTTATCATTTTCAAGCATACTATGTTTCAACCCTCATTCTGATTTTTTAATTGAAAAAAAAAGGTTTAAAAAAGAGGAAAAACTATCAGTGTTACTCAATAAAGAGTGATTATTTTATGTTATGTAAGTTATTTTAAAAGCAACATTTACTAGTGTTCCCCAGTTTTAGGCACTCTTCTTGGTGTCTTCCAATGTGCACAACATGAGAAAATTGTCTTTTTTTTTTCTTTAAAGATTTATTTATTTATTTATTTATCACCCCCTTGCTGCTTGTGTTTGCTGTGTCCATTTGCTGTGTGTTTTTTCTGTGTCTGCTTATCTCCCCTTTGCTGCGAGGTCTTGCTGCATCAGCCCACCGCACCGTGCGGGCCGGCCTACCCTCACAAGGAGGCCCCGGGAAGCCAACCCGGGGCCTCCCATATGGTAAACGGGAGCTCTATCGATTGAGCCACACCCGCTTCCCAGAAAATTGTCTCTTGAGGAGAATGGTGATCACCTGAGTCACTATAATGAGGAAATAATAGCTTGAATTGCCATCTCAGAAAGGCTTGCTGGTGTTTTTGGATTTGTTTTAAGAACAATATGATTCAGAACATTATTCTCCTGAAAATAAAAGTTTAAGAATATGGGTTTAGCAATCAAGCAGTTTTGGGTTCCAATAGTACAAAAACCGATGTTTAATAATGTATTGAATGAATGAATGAATGAATGAGTCATTCGTTGAATAAATCCAAATTCTATACCTTATTAATTTGTAACATTGGTTAAGTTATTTGGAAAACTGAAACATAGAAAATTTATATATAAGTCAGAGAAGGGAGCAGCTCACAGAATGGAAGACAAAATGACATATTATAAACAAACATCTGAAAAAAGTATCTTGAGAGACAACCAGCAAGACAGCAGCAGAGTAAGGTGCTCCTGGAGTCAGCTTATACTAAAAGACAGTTAGTAATCACCCAGAGCTATCTAAAGCACCTGTTTGGGGGCATGAGGGGAAGCTGGGCTGATTGAAAATTACAGTGCCAGTAGCTTCAGCCCCACCTTTGGCAGGAAGGAAGCTGGCAGGATCTGTACCAGCCTTTCCAGGTGACTGCAGGTACATTTGGCTGGCACAGACTGAATAGTCAGAAGTCTACCAGGGCAACTGCAGTCATTTTGGACCCACATGGTATAGATTGCTGCCTACACCTGCAGATCCATCCCCACCTCAGGCAGCGGAGAAGGGGCTTGAAGCTTCATCAGTCTTTCTGGGCAACTACAATCTAGGCCTACACAACTTGGTTTATTACACACGGCTATGACTCTGTCCCTGTTCCTGGCAAAGGAGAAAGGTAGGAGAAGCTTCATCTGTCCATGGGGCAATGAGGGCCTCTTAAGCCTCCACAGCTTATAGCACCAACTACATCCTTGGCTCCTACTACCCAATCAGCAAGGAAGAAAGGGCAAGAAAGCCCTAAACTAAAGAGAAAAACTGCAACCAGAATAAATACATCTAGTAAGCCAGATGCCAAGACACCAACAAAAAATTACAATCCATACCAAGAAACAGGAAGATGTGGCCCAGTTAAAGGAAAAAGATAATCTTCCAGATGACATAAAGGAGTTGAGACAAGTATCATAGATATTAAAAAAAATCCTTAATAAATTCAATGAGATGACTGAAGAGAATAAGGATATTAAGAAGACACTGGGTTAGCACAAAGAAGAATTTGAAAGCATACATAGAAAAATAGCAGATCTTATGGGAATGAAAGACTCAATAAATGAAATTAAAAATACACTTGAATCATATAACAGCAGATTTGAGGAGGCAGAAGAAAGGATTGGTGAGCTTGAAGAAATAGCCTCTGAAAGTGAACATACAAAAAACAAATGAAGAAAAGATGGAAAAAATTGAACAAAGTCTCAGGGAACTAAACGACAGCAAGAGATGTGCAAACATATGGGTTATGGGTGTCCTAGAAGGAGAAGAGAAGGGAAAAGGGGTAGAAGGAATATTTGAAGAAATAATGGTAAAAAATTTCCCAACCCTATTGAAAGATATAAATATCCATGTCCAGGAAGGACAACATACTCCCATCTGAATAAATCTGAACAGAGCAACTCTGAGACACATACTAATCAGAATGTGAAATGCCGAAGTCAAAGAAAGAATTTTCTGAGAGCAGCAAGAGAAAAGCAATGCATAACATATAAGGAATACCCAATAAGGTTAAGTGCCAATTTCTCATCAGAAACCATGGAGGCAAGAAGACAGTGGTATGAAATATTTAAGATACTACAAGAGAAAAACTTCCAGCCAAGAATCTTACATTTGGCAAGGCTGCCTTTCAAAAATGAGGGCAAGTTTAGAATATTCACAGATTAACAGAAACTGAGAGAGTTTTTAACCAAGAGACCGGCTCTGCAGGAAATACTAAAGGTTGTGCTACAGTCTGAAAAGAGAAGACAGGAGAGAGAGGCTTGGAAGAGACTCTAGAAATGAGGATTATATTAGTAAAAGTAACTAAAAGTCTCAAAAGAGGGATGAAAATAAAATATGACAGATAAAATCCAAAGGTCAAAATGGGTGAAATAAGAACTGCCTTTACAATGGTAACATTGAATGTTAATGAATTAAACTCCCCAATCAAAAGACACAGACTGGTGGAATGGATGAGAAAATATGAGCCACCTATATGCTGTCTGCAAGAGACTCACCTTAGAACCAAGGATACCAATAGATTGAAGGTGAAAGGCTGGAAAAAGATATTCCACACATACAGTAACAACAAGAACAACAACAAACACCTGAGTAGCTATACTTATATCAGATGAAATAGACATCAAAAGACACTAGTAATGCACAATCTGAGGAGAAAGTCAGGGGGAAAAATTCCATTTACAATAGTGACTAAAAGATTCAAATATTTAGGAATAAACTTAACCAACTATGTAAAGCACTTGTAGTCAGAAAACTACAATGCACTGTTAAAAGAAATAAAAATCGACCTAAATAATTGGAAGAACATTCCATACTCATGGGTCAGAAGACTAAGTATCATTAAGATGTCAATTCTACCCAAATTGATATACAGATTTAATGCTATCCTGATAAAAATTTCACCAGCATTTTAAAAATAAATGGAAAACATAATTATCAAATTTATTTGGAAGGGTAAGGGGTTCCAAAATAGCCAGAAACATCTTTAAAAGGAAAAGTGAAGTTGGAGTACTTTCACTTCTGGATTTTAAATCATATTACCTAGCTACAGTGGTAAAAAACAGCATGGTACTGGCATAAAGACAGACACATAGACCATTGGAACCAAACTGATTGATGGTTCAGAAACCGACCCTCACATCTTTGGTCAAGTAATTTTTGACAAGCCTGTCAAACCCACCCAGCTCGGGCAGAACAGTCCATTCCACAAATGGTGCTGAGAAAACTGGATATCCATAGCCAAAGGAAAGAAAGAGGACGCCTATCTCACACCTTATGCAAAAATTTACTCAACAGGGATCAAAGACTTAAAGATAAAGGCAAGAACCATAAAGCTCCTAAAGAAAATGGAGGAGAACATTGTCAAGTCCTGGTGGTAGGTGATGGATTCTTAAAGGATATAAAAGAAGGACTGAGATGGGCTACGGACGCTTAATGTATGTAGAAGTTTTACTTAACTTTACTGTAAAAGTGTGGAAATGTAGAGTTGATGATATCACATTATAGTGAGTAACAGCTGGAAAGGGTAGTCTAGGGATGCAAATGCCAATTGAAAGAAAGCTAGAGAATAATCCAAGGACTGAATAACATAGTAAACCCAGAGGTGGATGAGAATTGTAGTTGATGGTACAAGAGTGTCCTTTGCGAGCTAGAGCAGGTGTGCATCACTATTGCAGGGTGCTGGGAATGTGGAGAAGCATGGGAAAAATATAACTGGAGTGACCTACAGACTGTAGTTAACAGCAATATTGTAATATTCTTGCATCTATGCCAAAGATGTACTGTGTTGATAATGTGGAGTATGGAAAAAGTATGCCAAATGTATGCTATGGACCATGGTTGGTGGTAATAGTCTGATGATATTATCTCATAATCTGTAACAAATGTTCCACCATGGTGTGGTGTGTTGATAGAGGGATGTTGTATGGGAATTCTACACATGTTCATGATTGTTTTGTTAGTTCACATATTACATAATAAAAATATATTTTAAAAATAATAATAGGGTGGGTTGGGGGAAAAATACACCAAATGTAAGAAGTGGACTATAATTTAGTAGTAAGATTTTGATGATATTCTTTCATAATTTGTAACAAATGTCTCACAACAATACAAGGTGTTGGTGGTGGGTTGATGTATGGGACCCCTGTATGATGGTATGCATGTTTGCTTTGTAAGTTCACATTTACTACACACTCATTGTTTATGTATGTTCATGTATAAATGATATAAAAAATAATAATAATAGGGTGGGTTTGGGGAAAAATACACCAAATGTAAGATACTTTGGTTAGTAGTAATATTTTGAGGATGCTCTTTAATCATTAGTTAAAAATGTTTTACAACAATGCAAGATATTGGTGGTAGTTTGAGGTATGAGAGCCCTGTATGATGTTATATATGTTTGTTTTGTAAGATCACAGTTATTACTATACACTTATTATTCATGTATGTTTATGTATAAGTGATATACTTCGATAAATTTTTAAAAAAGATACTTATACTTAGATGCAAAATGTTCCTTTCAGTTGCCTGGTTATGAGTAAGACCGGGGAGCAACTGCAATATCCTAGTGAGACATAATGAAGCCTGTACTAAGCCACCACAGTGGGGACAAAAAAGAGGACAGAAATGTGTGAAATATAAAGATGATTGAGTGTTATTAGTAACTCCTGTCACCGATTAGATTTGAGAAATGAAGGAAAGGGACAAGTCTAGCATTACTCCCAGGTTGGTTTATGGTTTAAGCAATTGAGTAGAACAAAGTAGTGTCATTCATGGAGAAAAACAGCTACAGGAGAAGATGAGTTCAGTTTGGAACATACTGAGAAAATGGTACCTCTAGAACATCCAAATAAAGAAAAGTTCAATGGGAAGCTAAAAAAAAAAAAGTATCTTGAGCATCATAATTGGTCAATAAATGTTACTTTATGTCTTTTACCATTTTTGAAGACTTCTGAGGTTTTTTTCAAGCAATATGCTATCAAGGATGCTTGTAATATTCCATTTTAAATAAGGGCACTTATTTATGCATTACCATAGAACTGGGCTTCCAACCAGACAAAGATAGTCACTCTATTCAAGGCTAAATCTAGAAAATTGCTTGCAGCTTATCAGACTCAGTATCATAAAGTTGTTTGGAGAATTTCAGGAACCTAAGTAGATACCAAGTAAGGCATCTCTTTCACATCCTGAATGAAACATAACTTGGGACTTTTGAAGGGGACTGTTATCAGAAAATTCGTAGGAGAAACAATGACTCTTTTCACTAGATAGGTTTACTTAGATGAGATGGACAAACTGCTGAACAGTATAGGTCTCATTCTGTTTTTTTAACAGTTTTACTTCTTGCATTGGTTGAAATCTCAGGTCACTGTAGGAGGTAAGTAGTAATGGGGGTAAATTTTTGAGGGGAAACAGTGAAACATGTTATATTGCCACTTAATATTTTCTTTCTGTAAACATTGACTTCCTATTTTTAGGTCTTTATTTTCACCAACTATCCCTTTTAGACAAACAATTCTCAATTATTTTCTATTTTTCCCCCAACATATATCATAAGCATTTAAAAAAACATTATTTTTTGCCAAAACAATGTCTTCTCCTTGTTCTTTAAAATTATTGATCTTTCTGCAGATTTTACCTCTGTAGTGTTTTTCTGCCTTCTTGAAGCTTGGCTTCCAAAATTCCCAGTGGTCCTTATACAGCTCCAGACACTCTTGTCATGTATCATGCTTCACTATTCAGCTCCTTCAATGGACACTTTCCTAAAATATTTTGTGCTTACCCATCATGGCAGATGCTGCAATGTGCTATGTAAAGCATGCTTCAGGTAAGAATAATTGTTACACCTGCTGCTGGGGGTGTAGCCAGCAGACAGCCCTCAGTAGCCAGCAACCCTCAGGAGTTGTCTCAGATGGAAAAGCTGCTGAGCCCAAGATCATGCTCCTTACTAGGGCAGTCAATGGCTAATTGGTAGGAGATTTAGGGCTTGTCTCTGCCCCAAGAAAAGACATGCAGGATCAGACCATATCCAAAACACTTTGTAGGGTCAGTGGAAGCTTCCGTTGAGAGAGTATCCCAGCTTCTGCCTAATCTTTTGATCTCAAGAACGCTTCCTAATAGACTTCATGCTCACTATGCTCCATCTCAGAGTCTGTTTTCTCAGGAGTCCAAACTGTGACGGCCATCTTTTTGTCTCATGCTATACTTCTTCCTGATGTAATCTCACTCTCTAAGGACAATGCACGTAGGATGAGCTTCAAGACTTTAACTTACATTTCCTTATTTAAAAGACAAACATATCAATAACACATAGCATTTTCAGAACTGGAGTTTTTCTTGGGTATATTCATATTTTTTAAAACCAGGAGTTGAAAGGAAAACTTGAAGCTAGTTAGTTACTGACAGACTGCTTTCTCTACCATATTTGGTGTTGAACCAAGCAACTGGAAAAGTGTGTCTTTTCTGTTTGATTTCCTGAGGCATGCATTGAATATTGTGATGGATAATTTCTGAGTATGGTATTAGAGATCAACTTCCAGCTCTTAAGCACATTGCTTTTATTCAGAAAGACATCATTTGAAGTCAAAAGTTTCATTTCATTCCTTGAGCTAGTTATGATTTTATCCACAGATTTGGAGTGATATTTATTTTCAGTGGAGTATAATTTAGAAATATTTAGAAAAATATTGTGTGTGCACTAAAAGGTGACCTCGGCCAAGGAAACCTTTCTAAATCTTGAGAACCGGCACATTCATTTAACAACAATAATAGAACCTCCTATTTACTGAAAGCTCACTATGTAACAGCTCTTTTGTAAGTTTATGTTACTCAGTCCTCAGAACATCATAAGGAATTCAAAATTATTAATATCATCACTTTAAAAAATGACAAAACTAAAGCTGAAAGAAGTTAAATAACCTTCCTAAAGTGTCATGATTTATGAGTCAGGTGTGAGATGCAATCTAGAATCTGATGCTCATACTTGTCCTTTTAGTCACTAAATTATCCTGCATTTAATTTAGGTGATTAAATATGAAGTTTTAAAGAACATGCTGAGGGGAACGGATGTGACTCAAGTGGTTGAACGCCTTCTTCCCACATGGGAGGTCCCCAGTTGGGTTTCCAGTGCCTCGTAAAAACAAAAGCAAAACAACAAGCAAACGAACAAAAACACCAACTCAGGGGAGCTGATGTGGCTCAGTGGTTGAGTGCTGGCTTCCTGCATACGAGGTCCTGCGTTCGATTCCTGGTGTCTCAAAAAAAAAAAAATGTTGAAATGGAATATTTTAGTTATCCATTTTATACAATAAAACCAACAGTTAACAAATTTTAATAAAATTGCATATGTTCTATGTTATCCTGGAAAATTTCAAGAATTGTATGAGGTAAATAGATGATAAATATAGTCATCTTTAGCACACATTATACAATTTCTTGTGGAAAATTAATTGCACACCTTTTTTTTTCCCTATAGCATTTAACTTTTTTTTTTTAAATCCATTTGTCAAGCTTTGGTTTGGAGCCTGGAATATTAAACTGTCATCTCACAACCAAAAAAGGACAAGAGTAAAATGAAATGGATCTCATCCCAAATAACTAAAAGTTTTTTTGGCATTGTTTAATATTTGGAGGGAAATAAGTGAGCTGTAATGTAACAGAGCAGTAAGCACCTTGCTGTCACGGTTTGACTACTGCTTTTAACCCCAGAATTAAAAAGAACAGAACAAGACACATTTCCTACAGCCAACTATGAACTAATATTCAGTTGTAGCACCATTTTTGGAGTCAAGTATACTATCTTTAAATCTACTCTCTTTTTTTCCTAAACCTCTAAGCAGGAGACCCGGTACAGTTTTTTCACAGCACAATTATTTTGTTATTGAAAGAATATTTCCTTTGCATTGTCAGGCTCTAGGTGCCTGTTCCATAGAAATTATAGAGTGAAGATGTTCATAAAGTCTATCTGGAGAGTAATGTTTGAAAAGATGGAATTTAGAGAGTTGTAGATGAATACCATATACATGGAACATACTTTGCAACCTGCTATAAAGAGAGCCCCCTTCTCATTCCTTTTGCAGCTTTTTTGAGATTAAAGACATTTCTGCAATGAATGAGAGTGAACAGAACACTCCACTGCCCTTCATGCTGTGTTCTTACTTTTTTCTCCTTGGTTTGCATTTTAAGAGATATTTGCATGAAAACAAGCCCTGTCATTTGAAGCTTTTTTTTGCTTTTGCCTACTGATAGATTCACCTCCAACCATAATTAGTGATTACAGAGCTTCAAAAGGCTCCAATCCGCCATCCCTTACCTCCTGTCTCCTTTTCCTTTATCTCATAGATCCCCTGCCTCCACTCTCAATGGCAGCCCATCCTTTCACTGACCCTTGGAAAACCTCAGCCGCCTTTCCCCTTCCTTTGACCCTTTGGTAAATAGGCTCATAATCCTACTGCAATTGTGAGCTTTTTACTTGCAAGTGTTAGGCAGCAGTTACTGGCTTTTTCCAGTTGGTTCTGCCTCAAAAGGTAATGCACTGTAAGACCAAATGCTCGCATGTCCCCAATTCCATCTTTCCACTGCACAGATGGCACCTGCTAATTCCTAATCATACTTGACGAAACAGCTCATGTTTCTTCCATCACCTTCCTTGAGCCTCCTAATCTGGGCAGGTGTCCTTGCCTTGTACTGCATAGTACCTCTTGTTTTCACTGTTAGGAACACCCATCACATTGTTACAATTGCTTGTCTAAATATCTGTAAGTTCCCTGGAAGTAAGGACCAAGTTTATTTTATCTATATCTTAGTTCCTAACATAGTGCCTTACCTATATCAGGTGCTCAATAAACATTGATTAAGTGAATGAATAAATAGATGAATATTGATCATCCACTGTGTGTGAGGTACTTTGTTAAGTTTCATTGGGAGAGTCCACTAAAAGCAAAAACATGGGTGCAACCTTTAGCAAGTAGTTCTTTGCATTTCTGGAACTGGCCAGCCTGTGATACCCATCTCTGCTCCATAATGGAAGAAGTATGAGGATGAATAGTAAGAGGTAAGGGACCTGAAGGCTAAACATCATGAACAAAGGCATGGAGGTGGGAAAATGAGAAAGAACTGATGAGAGGGCTGGGATGGCTTCCAGGCTACATCAGTCTTGTTATGAATTGAATTGTGTCCTCTAAAGAGACATGCTCAAGTTCTAACCCTGGTTCCATGAACGTGAGGTTATTTGCTAAAATGGGGCCAACCTGGGTTAGCATGGGCCCTTAATTCAATATGACTGGGGCCTTTATAAGTAGAGGAAATTGGACACAGTTAAGATAGAGACAGAGTGAGAGGCAGCCACGTGACAGAGGCAGAGATTACAAATGTCAGCAAGCCCCTGCCAGAATCCTATAGACTTCAGCAGGAGCATGGCCCTGCTGACATCGTTATTTCAGACTTCTGGTCTCCAGAATGTGAGACAATACATTTCTGTTGTTTTAAATCACCCAGTTTGAGGTGTTTTTTTATGACAGTCCCAGCAAACTAAGAGAGCCCCAAACAAATTTGGTCTTTCCTGTTAGTCCTAGACCTGCAGGCTCCTCCAAGTTTCAACTCAAACACCACTCATTTCACAATGCTTTTTGCATTCCCTGGAAGACTATATTTCATTAGAGTCCTGTTAGAATTTTGTACTTCTTTTATGGAACGGATCCACTTTGTATTACAGTCATTTGTGTGCATGCCATTGTATCTCATCTGCTCAACTGTACATTCCTTGACACGAGAGTCTGTCCCTTACTTATCCCTACATCTTCTACCCAACACAGAAATTGAGTATAGAGTACATACATATTTATTATGATGATGATGATTATGATGATCTTACTCTTTGATTTTAGGGTGACTCAGTGTTGTGTGGTATGCAAAAAATGAAGAAAGCTCCCTTTCTCAGGTTTTGTCTACCAAACATCCTGCTTTGGCTAATGGCAATTTACCATTCAGGCTTGAAGGCTTGAGTATGAAGTTTAGATGATGTAAGAAACAAAATGATATTTTCCATTATTTAAAAATCTACAACAAAACAGCTAAAATTTTCATATTTATCTTGTAGGTTAGAGGGGAAATCATCATTTAAATTAAAATGTAAAACGTTTGACAGCACAAATGAATTTGTATTTCTTCTTGTTTTGCACTTTCTGGGGTGAGCTCTGGAAGGTTGAGGCAACACTCATGGTGGTCTTGAAGGAGACTTAGAAACATCTGAAAGCACCAGTTTCCCATGTAAATGCAGTGTGTAGACTGTGCCTCTGGATCCAAGCTGGAAAGACTCCTACACTGCTTCTATAATATCAAGTGCAGAAAAGAAGCCAGGAGACGTGTATCTTATAGTTTACATGTGTGACTTTGGATGTCAGTTCATTTATTTTAGGACTTATTCCCATAATTAAAACAAATAATGCAGTTCAATTAGATGATCTTTAAGATCCCTTCCTGATTCAGATTGATAGAATTCTCTAACATGTTAGGAAAAGCATTGTGAAAGATGATTGAAAATAGTTTTTCTTTCAATATCATACTTGCAACTAGTCTTGGGACTTATTCTGCAGTGGGACCTATTATGGCTCAGCTTTCCATAATGTCAAAAGTAAGAAAATTCACAGGCAGCATATCTCCTTAAGACTTTGCCTTAGTCTACTTAGTAAGATTTTGCCAACTTGTCTAAAGTTGCATATGTTGCCCAGAAATGGTATATATGATAATAAAGGCGAAAGCCAAAAGGCCCAGGTGAGCTTTTCCTTCTTTCAAAGCCAATGAATTTCATTGTAATTTTCAAAATATTTTCAAGTAACTCAGTCCCAATTCCTTAATTTATTTCACTAGTAGTCACATTTTTTTTTAATGAGAAAAATATAATTTATTTGGATTTCTACCACCACAATTTATCTATTCATTTCTAAAGGAGCTGAATGATACTAATTAATTGGCAAGTGGGAGGGAATATAAATTGTTTTCACTCTGAAATGTTGATATCTCTAGAAATATCCCTAGAAATGAAAATCCACTGTGTGCTTTCTGCCTAGAGAAAAATGGTTAAGCACTGAATGGGAGTGAACCAACAGAGAGAGGAAAATAAGGAAAAGGGATAAGGTAAGAGAGACAAGTTTGTTGCTAGATTTCTGTCACCTATAAATTTTTCCTTTAAATTCCCTATAAAATTTTTCCTATAAATTTTGAAATACATAGATTGAACTTTTATTTTCTAAAATAGTTTGTTTTATTGTTTCTTGTTTATAATTAGCACATTTTGAATGAGATTTTGGGTGATGTCAAATTTATATTCTGTGAAATGGAATTGAATTTAAAATATATATTTAATTCCATCTGCAATTGCTAAAACTGAAATAATATTAACATTTTTATAACAATAGAGATTAAATGATGAATTCCCACTAAATAATTTAAATTCACCTTTGCATCATTTTTCACAGATCTCTTATCTCAACTCCTCCACTCCTCTATTTCCACAGCTTAAAAACAATACATGCAACTTCCACCAGTAAATTTTATCTGTCTTATTCTTGATTTTTCTCTATATGAAGATACTCATATAATACCAGCCCTAAAACTGTTCAGTTAATCACCAGTAAGATTTGAGTACATAATTCTTTCCAAAGTTTAGTTTCATTTTTTCATATATTCACCATCTTACTCCATAATTACCTGATGCAAAATTAGTCAAAATGGATATATACAAATTCTTTTGGAAGGGAAAGTGCACCTGAATAGCCAAGAGCATACTAAAAAAGAAGAGCGATGTGGGAGGAATTTCACTGCCTAACCTTGAAACATATTACAGAGCTACAGTGGTCAAAACAGCATTGTACTGGCATAAAGCTAGACATAACAATCAGTGGATTAGAATTGAGAATCCAGAAATAAACCCTCACCTATACAGTCAATAGGTTTTTGACAAACCTACCAAGTTAATGTTAATGGGACAAAACAGTCTCTTCAACAAATGGTGCTGGGAGAACTGGATAGCTATAACCAAAAGAATGAAAGAGGACCCCTATCTCATTCCCTATACAAGAATCAACTAAAAATGGATCAAAGACCTAAATATAAAAGCCAGGACCATAAAACTACTAGAAGAAAATGTAGGGAAACATCTTCAAGACCTTGTAATAGGTGGTGGTTTCTTGGACCTTACACCCAAAGCATGCACAACAAAAGAAAACATAGGTAAATGGGACCTCCTCAAAATTAAACACTTTTGTGCCTCACAGGACTTTGTCAAAAGGGTGAGAAGGCAGCTGACTCAATCAGAGAAAATATTTGGAAATCACATGTCAGATAAGGGTTTAATATCCAGGATATATAAAGGGATGTTACAACTCAACAATAAAAAGACAAGCAACTCAATTTAAAAATGGGCAAAATACTTGAATAGACATTTGTCCAAAGAAGAAATACAAATGGCAAAAAAAAACAAAAAAACAAAAACACATGAAGAAATGCTCAGCATCACTAATGATTAGGGAAATGCAAATCAAAACTACAATGAGATATCATTTCACACCTATCAGAATGGTCACTATTAAAAGGACAGAGAACTACAAGTGTTGGAGAGGATGTGGAGAGATAGGAACACTTATTCACTGTTAGTGGGAATGCAGAATGGTACAGCCACTGTGGAGGACTGTTTGGCAGCTCCTAAAGAAGTTGAATATAGACTTGCCATGTGACATGGCAATACCACTACTGGGTATATACCCAGAAGAACTGAGAGCAGTAACGTGAACAGACATCTGCACATTGATGTTCACAGTGGCATTATTCACGATTGCCAAAAGTTGGAAACAACCCAGGTGTCGATCAACAGATGAATGGATAAACAAACTGTGTTGTGTTCACACAATGGAATATTATGCAGCAGTAAGAAGAAATGAAGTTGTAAAGCATATGACAACATGGATGAACCTGGAGGACATTATGTTGAGGGAAGCAAGCCAGGCACAAAGGGACAGATACTGTATGATTGCGTTACTATGAACCAAATATAATGTGTAACATATTGTATGATTCAAAAAAATTTTTTATATGTATCTAGTACATCTAATTGAGAAATGTATGTTTTATTCAACTGTGTTTTCTTTTTAGTTTTTATTTTTTTATATTTTCAATCACTAAATGTACAAGATAAAATTTTAAAAAATGGGTATATATTTGTTAAATAATCTTACTTCAATCCAAGACTGGTTTTCACTGGATAACTCTTTTTTTGCAGCAATAAAAATGAAAGGTGTAAAAGAAGTAATATGAACAACTTTGGCACCAGAGTTCTTGGTCTTGAGCTGAGTTTAACTGTCCTCCATTTAATGCCTTGGGAAGTCCACTCTGTGCTGCACCTGGACTTGTAAGCACTTTGACTTAAAGACCTGATTTATATGTTATAAATGCATGCTGAAATGCCCCAAAGTCACATCCTCAAATAGTACACTTCGCCCATGGGAAAACTTGGGATAAAAAAGAACTTATGGTACTTTAGCAAGAAGCTACATAAGCAGGAAAGCAAGTTAAGACCAAGCAGGAAAGTGTAGACCAGTACTTGAGATACATTGAGCCTGCAGAAAATGGCCTCTGGAGCACAAATTGATTTTTGGCAGAAGCCTTCAAGGCCTAAAAGACACAGGTCTGAAGTCTTTTTCTGCCAGGTCAAAAGGGCCCATCACAGTTGGGAAAAGACATTTTCATTTTCAACCACAAAATTGCTCTTCATTCCTGCAAAACAACGTGGAAAGTGAAACTGGAAGCAAGCCAAGCACTTTGCTGGTTTGCTTTGGGTGTGAATTTGTTCACATCACTCTAAGTTCAGAACATAATGTTATGTTCTGGAAACACCATGGTGTATTGGTGTGGGATGTAATGTCACACTGAAGAGCATTCATTCCACAAAAGGAATTTTAGTTGCTAAAATGTACCTAAATACTATATATGTGTGCGTGTATTTGCGTGTATGTTATAGTACACATATATATGTAAATGTCTTGAATTTTGGAACTATTTAAAGAGGTGAATGGAAATAATTTCATTTTAAAAAAAAGCCAACAAAACTAGAATGCTAAATTACCTTGGTTTTTTATTTAGAGACACAATTTCTCTGAATAATTAACCTCTAGAGTAAGAGAGAAGGATATGGATGGTTCACTGTGAATTCTTCCTTGTGTTGTGACTATTCAGATTTGCAACAAGACCTGCATTTCTGAGCTCAGAATTCAACATAGACTATTTTGTTAAAAATAATTGAAACATGAGGCAGTCTTTAGGTTATAAAATGCCTGTTGCATTTATCCATGTTTTATTAACACCTCCCAGGCTTAGAGATAACAAATTCTCAGCCATATACTTATTATGGTTGCCTATGGGGTAATCTGCCTTTTTTGCACTTTCAGAGCAGTGGAGGGGTGGAGAGAGTGGAACTGACTGCAAAGCAACAAAGCTTAACACCCTGACTTTAAGTGAATGAGTGGTTTTGTGGTATCCTTAAGGCATTTCATGCTTATAGGTTCACTCTTCCCAGATGAGTTGTAAATTATTCCTGGAATAGACATGGTTTATACTTTCTATACTTTTCCATAACTTTCAGGATATCTCTGTACACAGCAGACATTCAAATACATGCTTACTAATTTTAAGAGTATCATTTTAGTGTTGAAACTGTATATTATATTCTAATCATTATGAAAGGATAGAAATTCTCTTGGCTGTTTGGCTGGCTCCTGCTCAGAAAGCTTCAGGATCCTTGGTTCTGTGACCTATCGTTATCCTGGAAGAAATAGCTGGGCCCCCGGTTCTGAGCTGTGACATGAGCTGAACTGATCTTTGGATCATCAAGCTCCCGGACTCAACTAACATTCTGGGCAATGCCAAACAGTAATTTGGTCTTCTCAACCATCAAAAAACAACAATGCAAGAACATAATAGAATTTTCACTTAAAAGTAAATTTCCTACTTGATTTCACGGTGGTGTCTAGAAGAAAGAATACTTTGTGTTACCATTTTAAAAGCAAATGGACTCCTAGTCTACTTTGGCATCTGAGCACTTCTTCAGCTCTAGGCATTGCCTCAGTCCAGGCTTCAACATGGGCCCTCCCCTGGGAAGCAACCTTTATCTGACTTGGGATGACAGAAGTTACAAATGGGGGTGGGGAAGGGCAGGGCACTTACCTAGGCTACAGGCTGGGAGAGGGAAGGAAGAAAAAACATGTGATTTCTACATGGGAGTGTGGAGAAGGGCTGGTAAAGATTATGTGTAACTGACCTTGAAGAAATATTCTCATTCTTACAGATCTTAACAAAAATGCCTTTGGAAAGTACAACAAAAAAGTAAACAGAGTCATCTAATTTCTTGTTTTGAGATGATGGGTAAACTTTACCAATTCACAAATCCCTGAGATATATTCTTTGTAGTGTCATCAGATTTGATTAAATGCTATAAAATGCTTACTTTCTAGTTCCTCATTCACATACTTTGGCTGTCCCTTCTTTGGCAATATAACCTAAAGAATCCTGCAAAGCCTCACTCTGCTTAGTAGTACATTCAAAGCTAATTAAGGAGTATAATGAATCAGTTGTTTTTATCTGCCAATAAGGACATCTCAACTGGTAAATGTAATCCATTCATCAACAACTGGAGTCCTTGTCTTTTGCACAGCTGGCAGTATTATTCTGCAAGGCTTTTAAATCCTCCTTTTGTTATACTTAGTGGAGAGGAAAATCAAAGGAATACCATTTTTAGAAGGCATTGGAGCTGCAGTTTAATTGACCTGTTTTGCCGATTTAGGGAACATCCTTAATACAAATTAACTTACCTCTACATATTCCAAATCCTAACACCAGGATTAATTTAGGTGGGATTCATTTTATACTTTGGGATCCACAATAGTTTAGTTGCTAAAGGGGCATCAAAAAATGTTCAAGCTTTCATGCCTGGACAATTCCCTGGGGCTACTTGGAGGAGAGTTCTGAGGGTGATGATTTGCAGAGTTCATAGGGCAAACTTCAGCATCGTGGCCTAGACCTGTGCTTCTCAAACTTCGTATGCCTTAGGATCACCTGAAGACACAGATTCCTGGACTTCACCCCAAGAATTTTGATTCAGTGGGTGAGGCCAAAAAATTTGTATATCTAAGTTCCCTGGAATTGCTGATGCAGCTATTCTTGTGGCCACACTTTTAAAACCACTGGTCTAGATGATATCCCAACCCCAGGAGAGATCCCCAGCCTCTTGGCAGTCCTAGAAATTTAAGGGAAAAGGGTGATGGATTAAACAGGATGGGCAGAAATAGACACCCTGGTTGATTGGCTAGGCCCCACACAGAAATGGAACTACAACATCTAGAAACCTCTTTCTGTGATGCTGGGACTTATCTTTGCTTAGCTCCATAAAAGAAAGCCAAATTGACAGTTACGTGATGGCAAGCTCTAAGGTACCCACTGCCAGCACGAGCAGTTCTGACTACCCACTGTTATTTTTAAATGTTTCAGACACCCTGGGAGTGAGTGCAAAAAGCCAGACACATGATCTAAACAAGATGAGGAAAAAGATTCCAGATAGTACCCTTCATACAAAGACATTCCTCTCTATTAAAGCAGGTTAGAAGACAGAGTGTAATGCAGCAGCAATTATTTTAGGGAGAAAAAAAGATGCATAATGGGCCTTTTCATGAATATTTCGAGACCTAATTCTCCTTACCACTCTTTACCAATGCAATTGAAATGTGAGTTGCTTCATTTGGGACATTTCTTACTCATCAGGGAAAGGTAAGAAACACTGTGTAGAACACGTGGGTTCTATAAAAAAACAACAAAAAACTTTTGTTCAAACATAAACAACTTGTCCCTACCTCCACGGAATGCGATGTGATCCCTCAGCCACCAAGGATGATGGCCTTTGTGCCCAAGGTAATGTGTGCATGTGAACATTTTGGTAGCATTTTCTGGGCACCACAAATCCAAAAGGAGAACTCTGATTTACAGTCAACAGTTTCGACAAGTGACCCTTGGCAGAAAGGGTCTGCTTTTTCAGCTGGCCTTGTTGTTGAAGTTCAGAGCAATAGCTCATCTGTCTCTATTTCAGGCATCTGGCAAATGGAGAACTGTTTCAGCATTCTCCATTCCACTAAACGCTTACAGATGACTTCCATATTCTGGAGCATCTGCTGGTTATCTCATTTTGGGTCATTTTCCCCGTTGTGTTTTGAAAAGACTCCCTCGCTGGCTTTTATTTTGTAAATATGCTATTGTTGCTGCTGTCGTCATTTTGGAAGAAATCAACAGATGTGTCTGGCATTACCCCATGAGGCAGGCCAAACTATGGATAATCTGAAAACAGAAATGGTGATTTAAAAAAAAAAGAAACCAAAAAATAAATAAGTTAAAAGCCCAGCTGAATCACAATCGTAAAATATTTTCAGGAAGTGATTCATGGACCAAAGATAAACAGTCGTCAATAATTTCAGGGTCTTTTTTGAAAGTTCTTATAAACAATACAATACCCAAAGAACATTTACACAAGTATAAAGATGCTATGTATGATGCATATACATAATATAATTTTTAAATAATGTACAATTTATTATTATAAATGAATAAAGTCATTCTTTGAGGATGCTTTGTCAGGTATAATGCTTTGCTCTGTACCTTGCAAAATATATTAAAAATATACAAATATCTGAGTTCTTCCTGAGGGAATTTTTCTTCATTTCCATAAAAGACAGACACATATAACTCATAATATATTTATTACAGCTTCCTCATTTGCTTTTTAGAGTACATGAATGGTGTTCTGCATATATTAAGGCCTTTCTTACTTCCAGTTAATCAGATATATGGGACACTTATACATGAATTTGAATATTAATGTATTTATTTAAAAGCAGAGTGACTAGTGCCATTAAAATTTTGATCTTGAATTGATTAATGCCCAATGCAAATTCCTTTGATACAATCTGCTAATTGGACAACAAGGATGGGTGTTCTAATTGCAATCATTTCCTTCAAATAGAGAAAGCACAGTGGACCATGTGATTAGCTCACAGTCTTTTTTTTCTTTTCAATTTTTGAGATGTTAAAAAACAGAAATTATGAAAGAACATGAAAAACACCCATTATAATACATGATATCTAAAGCATACGACTTAGTCATATTTGCCCCATCATTTTTCAAAGAAACAAAACATTACAGATTTAGCTGATGCTTCCTAAAACTACTCCTCACAATTCCATTACTTGCTCTCCTTTCCCAGAGACAACTTCTGTCATGAGGTTGATGTGCTTTATTTCCAATCCATTTCTTATGCTTTTACAAACACGTACTGTATATGTACCCAATGCAATATTCTTTACCAGCGTTAAAGAAAACAAATCACTTTTTTTTAAAATTGGAAATGGAAAGTATCTCATGTATCCTATTTTATATAGGATTAAATACAAAATTTCTATTGAATAACAAAGTAATGGAAAATCCAAACCTGTAAGAAGCCATAACTTTTCTTATTTTTGTAATCTTTAGTAGAAAATATGACAGTGATGACTAGAGGAACATCTGTCCCAACCTTTCTTGTGGCTCCCCTTTGGATGCAAAGATTAATTTGAGGAGTTGGACTGTTGCTTAGACACAGACAAAAGGACAAAGGATGAAGGCTGGCTACATTCAAGAGTGTTGTCAGGGAAACAAAACCATCATGTTCTTTGTTTGTGAAAATTAGGCAAAATAGATTCAGCAGCAGCTTGAGAAAACACTTTTTGCCAGCTTCAGAAGGGGGGTTGGGTTATCATATTGACATTGCCTCCTGCTCAGAGAA
>JAQZBX010031948.1:0-26086 GCA_029593785.1 Cabassous unicinctus
AAGATTTATTTATTTATTTATCCCCACCTTGCTGCTTGTGTTTTACTGTGTCCATTCGCTGTGTGTTTCTTCTGTGTCCGCTTATCTCCCCCTTGCTATGAGGTCCTGCTGCATCAGCCCACCGCGCCGCGTGGGCCGACCTGCTCTCACAAGGAGGCCCCGGGAAGTGAACCCGGGGCCTCCCGCATGGTAAATGGGGGCTCTATCGATTGAGCCACACCTGCTTCCTGCTGTGAGGTCTTGCTGCATCAGCCTACCGTGCCGCGCGGGCCGGCCGGCCTGCCCTCACAAGGAGGCCCCGGGAGGCGAACCCGGGGCCTCCCATATGGTAAACGGGAGCTCTATCCATTGAGCCAAACCCGCTTGCCTGAGAAGATTAATAAATTTGACAAACCCTTAGCTAGACTAACAAAGATAAAGAGAAGACACAAATACACAAAATAAGAAATGAGAAAGGGGATAGAACCACTGACCCCACAGAAATAAATAGAAGATCTTAAGAGGATAATTTCAAAAATTGTATGCCAACAAGATGGATAATTTAGAGGAAATGGACAAATTCCTAGAAACACACAAGCAGCCTACATTGATGAAAGAAGAAACTGATCAATTCAATAGACCAATCACAAGTAATGAGATTGAATTAGTTATCAAAAACCTCCCAACTAAGAAGAGCACAGGACCAGTTATCTTCACAGTTGAATTCTACCAAACATTCCAGAAGGAACTAACACAAATCCTGCTTAAACTCTTCCAAAAAATAGAACTGGAGGGAACATTGCCTAACTCATTCTATGATGCAAACATCACCCTAATAACAAAGCAAAACAAAGACACCACGAGAAAGGAAAACTCTAGACCAGTCTCTCTAATGAACCTAGATGCTAAAATCCCCAACAAAATACTTGCTAATCATATTCAACAACACAACAAATGAATTATACACTATGACCAAGTGAGTTTTATCCCTGGTGTGCCAGGATGGTTCAACATAAGAAAATCAGTCAATATAATACATCACGTAAACAGATCGAAAGAAAAAATCACATGATCATCTCTATAGACACAGAAAAAGCATTCGACAAAATACAGCACCCTTTCCTGATAAAAACAGTTCAAAAAATAGGAATAAAAGGAAACTTCATCAACATGATAAAGGGTATAAATGAAAAACCCACAGCTAACATCATATACAATGGTGAAATTCTAAAAGCTTTCCCTCTAAGATATGGAACAAGACAAGGATGTCTACTGTCACTGCTCTTATTTAACACTGTATTAGAAGTACTTCCTCTAGGACTTGGGCAAGAAAAGGCTATAAAAGGCATCCAAATTGGAAAGGAAGAGGTAAAAATTTCACTATTTGCAGATGGCATGATCCTATACTTCAAAAGCTCTGAGAAATCTACAACAAAGCTTCTAGAGCTTATAAATGAGTTCAGTAATGTGGCAGGTTATAATATTAATGTGTAAAAATCAGTAGCATTTCTGTACAACAATAATGAACAATCTGAGGAGGAAATTAAGAAAAAAAATCCCTTTTACAATAGCAACTAAAAGAATCAAATACCTAGGAATAATTTAACTAAAGATGTAAAACACTTGTAAGCAGAAACCCACACAACGCTGTTAAAGGAAATCAAAGAATACCTAAATTAATGGAAGAATATTCCCCGTTCATGGATAGGAACACTAAACATTATTAAGATGTCTATCCTACCCAAACTAATTTACAGAGTTAATGCAATCCCAATAAAAATTACCAAAGCATTTTTTTACTGAATTGGAAAAGCTAACTATGAAATTTATTTTGAAGGGCAAGGGGCCCCGAATAGCCAAAGACATATTGAAAAAGAAAATCAAAATTCGAGGAATCACACTACCTGACTTTAGAACATACTACAAAGTTACAGTGGTCAAAACTGCATGGTATTTGCAGAAGGATAGACATACTGACCAATGGAACCGAATTGAGAGTTCCGATATAGATCCTCGCATATACAGTCAACTGATATTCAACAAGGCCACCAAGTCCACTCAACTGGGAGAGAATGGCATCTTCAACAAATGGTGCTTGGAGAACTGTATAACCATATCCAAAAGATTTGAAGAGGAACACCATCTCACACCTTATACAAAAATTAACTCAAGATGGATCAAAGATCTAAATATAAAGCAAAGAACATAAAGATCTTGGAAGGTAATGTAGGGAAGCATCTACAGGATCTTTTAATAGGAAATGGTTTCATGAACTTTATACCCAAAGCACGAGCAGTGAAAAAAAAAAAGATAAATGGGACTTACTCAAAATTAAAAACTTTAACACCTCAAAAGAGTTTGTCAAGAAAGTGAAAAGGCAGCCTACTCAATGGGAGAAAATATTTGGCAACCATATATCTGATGGGGCCTAATATCTAGCATATATAAAGAAATCCTGCATCTCAAATAAAAAGACAAACAACTCATTTAAACAATGGGCAAAGGATTTGCATAGACACTTCTCCAAAGAAATACAAATGGCTAAAAAGGACGTGAAAAGATGCCCAACATCACTAGCTATTAGAGAAATGCAAATCAAAACTACAATGTGATATCATTGTACACCCATTAGCCTAGTGGCTATTAAAAAAAAAGAAGGCAAAGCCCCAGGATATGTATATCACTGCAGGTGATGTGCCACACTAATAAAAGATGCTGATGTGGGATGTTATGGGAGGAGTGGGAGGTGGGGAACATGGGAATCCTTGTAATTTTTGTGTAACAATTGAAAAAAAAAATACAAGTGTTGGAGAGGATATGGAGGATTGAGAACACTTATCCACTGCTGGTGGGAATGCAGAATGGTGCAACCATTGTGGAGGACAGATTGGTGGCTCCTCAGGAAGCTGCCTATAGAACTGCCATATGATCTGGCAGTCCCACTACTGAGTATATACCCAGAAAAATTGAAAGCAGGGACACGAACAAATATATGCACACCAATGTTCATAGCGGCATTATTCACTATTGCCAAAAGTTGGAAACAACCCAAATGTCTATCAACAGATGAATGGATAAGCAAATTCTGTAATATACATACAATGGAATATTACTCAGCTGTAAGAAGAAATGCAGTATTAACACATGGGATAACCTGGATGAACCTTGAAGACCTTATGTTGAATGAAGCAAGCCAGACACTGAAGGAAAATATTACATGGCCTCTCTGATATGACTTAAGCAAATTAAGCAGACTCACAGAGCTAGAATCTGGAAGACAGGTTTACAGGAGAGAGAAATGAAGTACAGGGTTGTGAACCCATGCCCATATAGGCAAAATCTATGATAAGGTAGAAAGGTGTAATTGTGCAGTGGATGGGTACAACAGTGGTACAGTCATGCTATTGGGTTGGGCGATGCTGGCTTGTGAGTGGGGTAGGGTAGGTGTGTGGTACTTTCCATGGAACTGGGGGGAGGGTCAGGGAAGGGAGCAGATGAACTCCAGGGATTTGTGGGTATGTGATTGAAAATACAACTCTGAGAATGTTTTTTTGGGCAAAATGGCAGGAGAGGGTTACTGGTTTAGGGTGTTGGATGTGGGGGGCATGTGGGACAGGTGCACCTGGGGCAGGCTTCCAGGGAGTATGTGAGTGTTCATGCTGTCATAGTGCATTGTATCATTGGGTGGACACCTACACAATGAACAGGAAGGTGTTGGGCTCCCATCCTAGGGAGTTCTGCTATGTTCTCAGATAGAGGGGTGGGAGTCTCTCGAGAGCATAGGCAGTGCCTAATAGAGGAGGACAGGCTAGTATGTCAAGTCCTCAATGTTGCAAGTAACTATGAATTTTTCTCTTCAAGGGAGTGAAGCTTGGTGGTTGCCGTGTGTCTTGAGGGAAGGGGAAGGGAGGAGTAAAATAGATCGGACATGGGGCATTTTTGAGGCACTAGAATTGTTCTGCATGATCTTGCAATGATGGATACAGGCCATGTTAAATTTCATCAAAATTTATAAAAGTGTACGGTCCAAAATGTAAACCATAACGTAAATCATTGACCATGGTTAGTAGCAAAGCTTCAATAGTTGTACGTCAGTTGTAACAAATGTACCACCCACATGTAAAATGTTATTAATAAGAGAAAGGGGAAAGGGTGGAGCATGTTGGGTATATGGGAATCCCCTGTATTCTGTATGTGACTTTTCTGTAACTTAAAGCTTCTTTGAAGATAAAATGAAAAAAAAAAAAATAGGACACTGGGGGAATAAATGGAAGAAAATGTCCTTGTACATATAGGACAACAGATCTTACAGTGACGAAAAACATAATGACAAAATTATTTTTTTTATTTTTTTATTATTCTCTAATGGGACAGCAATAATTCCCTGAGTACAGGAGCAGTGACTAATGAAGGAGGATGGACCATTGATGGGTCCTTGATATTGATGACTGTACTTATGAACCTTTTCTTTTGAAATTGAAACTTAGCTTAGAGTATAGGTAGCCTAAGAGTTACCTCCTGACAGCCTCCTTGTTGCTCAACTGTGGCTCTCTCTAAGCCACACTCAGCATATAAATACATTACCTTCCCCCCCGGCATGGGACATGACTCCTGGGGATGAGCCTCCCTGGCATTGAGGGATTACTTCCAAGCACCAACTAGCAATGCAACTGCTAAAAGACCTTGACCACAAGGGGGAAAGGGTAAAGACAAATGAGTTTATATGGCTAAGAGACTTCAAAGTGAGTTGGGAGGTCATCCCAGAAGTTACGCTCATGCACATCTCAGCAGGATTTCATTGAATGCCACAGTAAATATTGCCTCAAATAGTAGGGCTCCTGAGAGCTCTGGATTCATCCAGACACTATAGGCAGAGCTGACAGCTCAGGACAGCTCAGGAGTTTGGCACCCTTCCAGTGGGCCCTACTTTGGAATTTATGCTCCCCAGTGTGACAGAGTTGGACTCAGTTGTGGTTCCCTACACATGGCTATTCTGCTCTTTATATTTGAACCTGTTGTTAGTACTAGAGTTGATAGGTTTATGTACAAGAGACTTAAATCTTTGGGCTTTCCATGTCCCTGTCAGGCCCAGAATCTCAAAAGAGTTGCAACACCTACTCTCCAGTTCACTGGACTCCCCCAGGACAACTGACAAGTTAAGGATGATAGACAACAACCATCACAAGGAACAGAGAGAATCTACAACTGCAAGTAGGATAGTTCCATCCATCTGCCCCATGGGATCTAAGCCCCGTCTCAATTAGAGGCGGAGTCAGCTTCACCATCCCAGAATCCTCAGGACTGGGGAATGAATGATGTACTAGAGTAGGCTTACTGTTATTCTACTGTAGACTTATTGTTATTCTAGCAATGGAAGATCTTTTATCATTGATGTGGAGGCAGTGGCCACTGGAGGGAGGGAGAGGAAAAAAAATGGGTGTAATATGGGGGCATTTTCAGGACATTGGAATTGTCCTGAATGACGATGCAATGACAGATACAGGACATTAAATATCTTCTCATAACTTACAAAATTGTGCGGGAGACAGTTTAAACTATAATATAAATAACAATCCACACTTAGTGGCAATACTCCAATATGTGTTCATCAATTGTAACATATGTGCCACACTAATGGAGGATGTTGTTAATGTGGGAAAGTTTGGGAGGGGTAGGGAGTGACGCATATGGGAACCCCATACATTTTTTTATGTAACATTTATGTAATCTAAGTATCTTTAAAAGATAAAAATAAATGAAAGAGGAAAAAATCGTCTTTGCTTAGAAACGCCGTGTTAAAAAACAACAACAAACTTATGAAAGAGATATGGAGAGAGAAATACCTGTACATAATGAGAAAACTTTCTAATAATCCTTTTCCCCATTCCCATCAATATAGTTGGTGGCTTTCTTGGGTCTATTGTTACTTTATTAAAAATCAAATAAATATTAAAAGAAAAAAAAACAGCTATTTAATGGGAGAAGAATACTATATTTCATTTTTACTCTGAGGCACTTGCTTTACATAGACAAATCCCTCTGTTGAAGCTCAGAGCTCTCAAATTCTCATTTAAATATCAGTAATCATAAGCATCAGGGGGCCAGTGGTGACAGTAGCAGGACTGAAGTCCCCAGAAGGAATCAACTGTTACCTGTGGCCAAGGGATGGGCAGAGTTTGGTTTAGAAAGAGATCCAAGAAGTGAGCAAAAGTACATTCTGATATAGCTGTGCTCTTAACCAAAAATTAAATTTGTAATATTTTATATGACAATTTTTTAACTGTGCAAATAATTTTTAAAATTATGCCAACCATTCACTTCTGTTTTTAGAACAGTCTGAGACAAATTCTTGTCTCAAGGGTTTTTGGGATGGACATTGAAAATATTCGTTAGCTGAGGCATACTCCTTTAGCTGATTATACCACTTTGTGCTGTACCACTGATTCCTTGACATTCTTTTCAAAGCCTTGCATACCAATGTTGTTTATAGAAAGCAAACTGTCTTAGGTGGGAATCCCTTAGAAACAGGCTCTGAGATGGAAATTTGCATCCAGAAAGTTTATTGCGATTGTTCTCAGGATCCAAGCAGAATTGGAAATTGGAAGAAGTTAAACTCTGATGCAGTTGGAACAGAAGCCTCAGCCAAGCCTATGGAGCACTCTGGGAATGGATGGCCTTTTGGAGTGGTGATCATTTTAAAATATGCCCACAGATTCTTTGACACTCCCTGCCTCCAAAATGGGCTGGTCTTAATGACTCACTTGTAACTTACAGAATATGGGAAATTTCATCCTGCATGAAAGGTTAGATTAGAAAAGGGGGTGTAGCTTCTGCCTGGCTCTCTTTTGAATGCTTGACATTGTGATCTACCTGTTATTCCATGAGGAAGTCAAGGAGTCACATGGAGATGCCTCTTGTAACTATACCAGGAGGAAACCTTTGAAACAACTCCAGCCCCAGTCACCAATGACTGCAAGCACGTGAGAGTGACCAGCTAAGAACCATCAAGCCAAGCCCAATCAAACCCTACATACATGAAAGATAATAATGGAAGATTACTGTTTTGGAAGTGAGGTGCTTCCATAACAAAACTTAAAGTCTGTGGCATTAGCTTTAGTACTATTGGCAGGCAAAAACAGAAGGCCTCGAGGATAAGAAAGCCTAGATCAATGGTTAGGCCATTTGCAGTTGTAACTTAAGAGTCATCACCGAGATTCCATCCACAAACCAGCATCAATAGCAGCCCCAACCATCATTTGACTACAACCACATGAAAGATTCTATGAGAGAATCACTTGGCTGAGTCCAGTCAAAATCCAGAAATATGAGAGATGATAATAAATAATTGCTGTTGTTTCACACCCTTAAGTGCGGGGTTGTTTATCATATAGTAATAGATAACAGCAAGCCATGCTGAATTGAAAGAAGAAAAGTGGATTTTAATACTCCTGAATCAGCCAGTCTTTGGATGGGCTGCCAATGGGAAAGGGGAATAAACCTGAGTGAAAGCAAGTTTGGGAGCAAGAGATTCAGCTTTGAGTTATCATCAAGCAATAATATTTCCAGCAGCTGTGGAAATGAGTGCTTCAGTCCTGAAGGAGGAATCTAAGTGATATAGCATCAACTAGAGTTCACCTCTTGAGCCTCCTGGACTCAACGATTTGCAAAATAAATTTGTGCCATCTGGAACAGCTCTTCGAGGATTATGTTTGGTCACTTTTCCTCAGTAAATTTACAAGAGAAAAGTTGGGCAAACCATAGCTCCCACAACTGCTGCTTGACTTTGGTCCACAAATTAGTTTTATCATATCCATTCCCTACACCCATTCTGGACTACCCTCACCTAAGGCTACCATCTCTTCTTGTCTTGGAGTTTTACCTGGTGTGACATCCTGTGCCTGAGTATATCCTTGAGATGTACGGAACACTGGTTATCATGCCCTTCTTAGGTCATGGCTGTCACAGTTGTCTATTTTTCATCAAAATTGCACATACTCAGAGATCCCCCATTAAACCACCTTGTTGACAAGCATATTCCACCATGTCTTCATTGTGCAACATCAGCCCTACTTCCTCCTAATGACTAGGGTAAATTACCTCTGCCATGATAATATCACTTTTCCCTGTATATTGCTTTCTTGGCTGCTAGACTCTTAATGTATCTTTGGTAGAAATGTTCCCTTTTGGGAATTAGGACCTCTACACCTGCAGAGAATAAAGCTGTGGAGTTTGAAATCCTAAATTCCCCAAGTAGGTCACTTAGAGTGAGGCTAAACAGGGCCTCTCCAACTTCTACCCCTTGGATGCTGGACCTTTTGTGTTCTACCTGAATATGAAAAACAAACTACAAAATAAAACAAAGACAGAGTTATTAATTTAGGATGTATACTGCTACCTAGAGGATAGTGCCCTATGCCTGCAGTGTATTATCTTAAAGATAACCCCTCAGCTATATCTTCAAAAGGCCATAAAGGCCATCCGATTTCTCTATCGGATGATGTGATATAAGACCAGAAGATCCCATGTTTATGTGATGCTTCTTCACCTTCTTTTTTATGAAGTTGGTTGTTTGGTCCAAAAAAAATGTTAGGTTGATGCTATGTCAGGAAATCACTCTTTAAGCCCTGAGACAGGGGATGCTGCAGGCACTACAGGCAGAAGAAGAATATGTGCTAATGAATCACTGTCCATTCCAGACTGGAAAGGGTTCAATGTAATCAACTTGACACCAAAGAGATTGGTGGGCCCAACAGAGGGATGGTGCCATTTTGGGAATTTGGTCTTTTCTGATGGCAGTTTGGAAATTTAGCAGCACTAGTAGCTATAGCACCCATAAGTTGAATCCATGAATAAATCCTCCATCCATGTTTTCATGATTATTCTATTTATGTGTCCTTTGTGCCAGTGCTAGAGTAGCTGATAACAGAGGTTGGCTAACATCAAAAGGCTGACTCATTGTCTACATGGTTTTCTATTGGTTGATTCTCTCTGGTGGGCAATTACATATAACACAAACATTTACATACTTTGTGGCCACTTTAATAGATTATCCACATGCCTCTTCCTTGCTCCCACTCTTCTTGTTGTTGTCCTTCCAGGCCCCTGACCAACAAACCAAGCCATTCTCCACTGCTGATAAATCTATATATATTCTTACCTCAGGCCACTTCTTCATACATGAAATTAATGATCAGACATGTTTCCCAAATCACTGCCCTTTGGGATAATTTTCCTTAATCCTGTCCTTCAGGGCCACCACTGAGTAGGACTATAATTCAAAAGTACTTAATTTTTGGCTTAGACACATACTGAACTGAACCATCTGTGACTCAATCTTGCCCTTTTACCTCCTCTATCAAGTGTGAGCTTAAGGAGAGGAGACAGTAATATAGTGGTGGATGACATAGGAGTCTATGTAGTTTTTTTGGCCCTGTTATGCCTAATCCTGTATAAAATTTCCATTTTATGATGAATTTCACTACTGGCCTGCCCAACCATATGACTTGGTGGATCTGACAAAGTCTACATAATGCAGGTCTGCATGTGGTTTACTTGGTCTCCTATTGTTAGGTGCTTTATCTCCAAATAGGTCTCAGCAGTATACCAGTGTTTATTCAATGGCATATTATTCTCTGCCATAGATGGCTTGATCTCACTCCAGAGCCCTTAGGGCCTCAGTTATGATTCACTTACTGGAAGTTGCCATAAATTCCATGCAACAAGATTTTCTATCACAGATACCTCTATGACCATAGGATCTGCTGATTCTTATGGCCCATCTGGTAGGGCTGCTTTGCATCACAGCTTAGAGCTGTTGCAGAGCACCTTCATGATCTGAGAACCATTCAAATCTGGTAGCCTTCCATGCCACTTGGTAAATTTATTGGAGCCATATCCTCAAGGATGGAATATGCTGCTTCAAATGCCCAAAAAGGCCTACCATGTGCTAGGTTTCCTTCTTTGTGGTGGAAAGTACCAAATGCAATTTGAAATTTACTTTGAGAGATGATGTTATGGTCCTGATCATGGGACCAATTAAATCTTCATTGATGATGTAGGGATGGAATGAAAATAGTTAATGCTCATCAGACAATGTAAGAAATATAAAAAGATTTTGTGATTGCACATGATTTTATAAATGCTAAAACTTAAACTGATAAAAATAGTGCTATGAAATATATTACTATATATATATATATATAAAACTTCAATGTGACTCTTTCCATATATTTTAGGAACAGCATCATAAGGCTTGGCAATGCATTTAAGCTCTTCATTTTTCAGGTAGCAATAAAATGTTAGATAAGAGTAAAATAATTAGAAATCACTCTGATTTAGTTATTTTATAACTTTATTGTTTTCTTTTGATTTGGAACCTTTTAAGAGAATTTATTCTATTGAAAATATATTGGAATAAAATATGAAAAATACTTATAAAACATGTAATCACTTTAAATTGTAAATCCTAGTAAATGTAGAAATTTCACGGTGAACAGTATTAGAGATCTTGAGATTAATACACTGTTAGAAAACTTCATATAGCAATATCTGATTTGGTATCCCGGGGGAAAAATCAAATTTTTGAGACATTTAAAATTTCATAAGTTTTCTCATAAAAAAGCAAAAATCCTTAATTCCCTTTATAGTGGTCACGTGAAATGAGTTCATCTGTATATATTTTCTTGGTCACTATTCCTCCAAAATGTGGTTCCTGGAACTAAATCCAATATGTGAAGGCTGAAAAGATGGAGACACATGTAATTCAATAGTAAAACAATAAGTGCTTTGTTATCTGAGATAATTTTGAAGGCAGGCCATATGACTACTGAGTCTAGAGGATATGTTAAAAGGGGTCAGAGTGATGTGTGTTGGCTTTTACTTTTTGCTTGTAGCAAGTATTGTAGAAAGAGATGAGCTCAAAAAAGATCTTGGCAGTTTGAAAACTGAAATAAAAAGAAATAAAGAGAATCCAAAAATGTTTGTCCTCCAGGATTAGTTTTTCAGAAATCAAACTGCAAACAAAAATTGAAAGAGCTTTAGAGCAATAAAGGCCCGTTAAGATTAGTCTTGCTGCAAGGATCAGATTAAGATGTTACTTTCCATTCAAAGATTATAAGCCTAAATTAAGTGACATTAAGTTGATGGAGAAAGAGAATATGGGCAACAAAAAGGCAAAGAAATACGCTAGATGTGAGAATTATGTTTAAAATAGAATTTTGGTTGTGATTACTGGCCCATGGAACTAAATTGGAAACCAATATATGTGACGCTTACTAACTTTTTGAAGAAATTGCATTGTCAAAGATATTATGAGCCTAATATGCAATACCTTCATATAATTAACATATATACCACTTCAAATTTGAATGGGCAGGGGGAAGCAAGTGAACATGGTACAGATGGCTAGAAAGGCATACTAAACAACACCCACATTCAATGGTAGACATAAAAGATAATGGACATAGGAAAATGTCCTAGAAGATTGAGTAAGAGGCCACAGATAAGACTGCCCTGGACTGAGTTTCTCCCAGAGTGAAGAATCAGGGTGTAGTCAAAGAACCTCCCCCATTGCTTGGATATCATAATGCATACCTGGCAGTCAATCTTTTGGTAAGCATGAGCTTCTGCTATCTTCCATTTTTCCTTTTCCATATGGTTGCTCACTGAAGTTATCCTGATCCTGCTCTACTTTATTATTGTGTATGTGGGGAAAGCAAGACAGATGACTTGCTTTTTAGTTTAAAAATTGCCGGAACATGAGCCACAGCCATATTTGAGGTACAAGACTATGCATTTATTTATCTTGAGGTGGAAGAAGGGAATTGAAGGATGTTTCCCTAATCTGTGGGAAGAAGGGTTAAATGGATATTTTGTGTCCAAAAGGGAGGACTATGTTGGAGACTGGTATTTGTTCACCAAATCTGTTTTCTCTTCTTGTTGGATTACAGCTAGGATAACTTTTTTAAAAAATATTTTTTTAATTTTTAAAGAAGCTTTTAGATTATATAAATGTTACATAAAAATATATGGGATTCCCTTATACCCCACCTCTCCACCTCCCACACTTTCCCACATGTCTTAGTTAGCCAAAGGGGTTCTGATGCAAAATACTAGAAATCTGTTGGCTTTAATAAAAGGTATTTATTTGGGGTAGAAGCTTACAGTTACCGGGCCATAAGGCTTAAGTTACTTCCTTCACCAAGTTCTGTTGCCACGTGTTGGAGTAAGATGGCTGCCGATGTCTGCAAGGGTTCAGGCTTCCTCTTTCTCTCAAGGTTCCATGGTCCCAGCTTCTTCCAATATCATTTGTAGGCTATAAGTCTCCTTTCTTTCCCAGGGCTCATTTCTCTCTGGGCTCAGCTGCTCTGCTCTCTCCACAAGGCCAGCTGTAAACTATCGGTGAACAGCTTATCTCTCTTCCTGGGTCCTCTGCCATATCTAATGGAGCCTTCTCTCTTTCCTCATATATCTGCTTCTCTGTGTATTTACTTCTCGAGGATTCAGCATTAAAACTCCAACCTCCCTTCTCTGCAGTGCGGTCCTACTGATGTGGCCCAATCAAAGCCTTAATCATTATTTAATCAAGTAAAAGTGAAGCCTCTGAATCCAATATAATCTAATATGCCCAGAGGAACACACCAGTTTACAAACATAATCCAATATCTATTTCTGGAATTCATAACAATTCCAAACTGCTACACCACATTAACAACATCTTTCATTAATGTGGTACATTTGTTATAATAGATGAACACTTGAATTGAAGCATTATACTAGCCAAGGACAATAGTTTACATTAGTTTACACATTGCCCTGCACAATTTTATAGGTTTTGACAAAATATATAATCTGTATCTGTCATTGCAATGCTATGCAGGACAATTCCAATGTCCCCAAAATTCCCCCATGTTGTGCCTAGTCTTCCATCTCCCTCCCCTCAGAACCTTTGGAGGCCACTGCCTTTATATCAGTGATACAAGTGCTTCCATTGCCAGAATAATCATAAGTATACTTTTGTCCATAGTTGCTTTCCACCCTTATGTTTGTTCATTCCTCAATCTTGAGGATTTTGGGTTGGTGATGCCCACCCTGTCTCTGATTGAGAAACAAAGGGCTTAGATCCCATGGGGCAGAAGAATGGAACTGTATTGCTTGCAGTTGCAGACACTCTCTGCTTCCTGAGATTATTAGTTGTTTCTCTTACCTTGGTGTGATGTGTAAATTAAGTAAGTTTACCTGTGCTTTTCTCTAGTTTCAGTGATGAAACTGTTGAACAGGAAAAGGCCAATGGCAGAATCTTGCAGTTCACCTTTTTAAGCCTCTTTCATGGTGGTAAAGATCCATTAATCAATACTTTTGGACTGTAGTTACTCATCCAGCATGGAGCCACATAATTGTTCTGTCATCTACCTCACATTTCATCTTGTCCACAAGGGAATCATAATAGAGTTTTTCAGATGCATTGCTAAAACTGAAAGATACTATACCTTAAGTGATTTTCACATGTATTAAAGCAATCATAATATTTACCCTTTAAGAGACAGATTGCTGAGCACTTAAATATCTCGTTTGATCTTCACCACATCATTGGAAATTGGATACTGTTATTATATACTTGTTTTTCAAATGAGGAAACTGTGGGTAAAAGAGTTTATGAGTGGTTTGTCTATAGTGATACAGCTAGTAAGTGGTTCAGCCCCTGAGGCCCTTTGACCCTAAAGATTGTTGTCAGAATAGCAATTTTGTATAAAAAGGAATTGATAAGTAAAAAACCAAAATAGTCATTTTGGTTTTGTAATTTATACCATTGTCACGAAATGATACTGTGCTTTATCCCTATTTCATGCTGCTAAATTTCTGACTTAGTTTCTAATTCATTTGTGTTCTTAAGATCTTCTCAGAAAAAAAATGAAAAAAATACTTCTATTTATTTAGTGTGAATATTTTAAATAACTATTAAGAAAGATACCACTTCTAAACTGACTCCTGTCTGTTTAGAGATTGGCCAGAAATTCTAACTAAAGTGAAATAAACTTATCTTCAAAAATATTGCAGTATTAACAGCACTTCTCTGGGTATGGGTACTGCTAAGAGATTGATGAAATTCCAGTGACTTCAACATATATATTAAAATTTAAACATTTGTCATATGCTGTGCCATTTTTATTAGATATTTTAATGCAGTTTGGTAATAGATGTGATCCTAAGGTAAGGCTATGATTTGCTTATAATCATAGAGAGATTTGAATAGCACCACCAGAGCAGATTTTATAGAGATTTTGATCAGGACCTTGATGTCATGTTTTTCATACTATACAAATTACATCTCTTCCTTCCCCATTTTTCTTCTCTTTTTCTCCTGTCCTCCTCTTTTTCTACTCCTTTTCTTTCTCTTTTCCTTGGCACTTTTTACTCCTTCCTATCAATGCAAATCCTACCCTTCATTTTGTGCTTGACTCAAATCTTGCCTTTTCCCTAAAACCTTCAATGAACAACCAGCTAGCAGTAATCTCTCCGGCATTTGACCTTCTATGTAAATGATTGCATTGTTCAATTCGTTTAGCAATCATGGAGTAGACCTTAGCATCCCTTCAGCTAATTTTTGAAAGTTTCTTAAATCCTTTACTTCTGATTAATAGTATATGTTTATTTAACCACTCTCCAATTAGACAGAACAGCTATGGAAAACAGGATTTTAAATATCTTGGTAATCCTCATATTTAGTAGCTCAGTACTTTGCCATAGTAACGTGAGTGTGTAAGAATAGTACTAAGATGGTCACAGCCCAAACACACCATAACAATGTAACTCACTTTATCTGTATTACTTGGGCCAGGTATCATAACATGGGAAAGATAGGTATTCTTGAGGCAGTTGGTGGTTGTTATCAAATGACAGCAATATTCCTATTTTATTATCACCTCTGTTATTAAGGGGTGATCTTCAAAATGGCAAAAGTAGAACAAATATTAAGAGGGAATTTAAGATCCAAGAAAAGTGAAGAATTTATAAGAGAGCATAGTGTATGTTTAAATACTGGAACTTCAAAATTTGGAGATGCAATTTTGGTGATAGTCTTAGTAAGGTAAGTTTAGAAAAATAATGAGGTGAGAAGTGGATCAATGTTGAACTTGAAAACAAAAAGTGAATTTAAGAAAATGATATTGAGCAAATCACTTAACCTCTATTGGCATTAACTATGGAATGAAATAATTATTCTAAATGATTTCTAGAGTTTCTTCCAGGACTAACATTCTGTGTTTTGGTGTACCTAAAGTTTCTGTCATTTCCTGGCAAGAAACAGCATAGACTTTTAAACAGATGGCGCCTGTATTTGTGTGAATATGTATTGTACACTTTGAAAGGCATGTCAGTGGGTGAGGGGAATTTCTGGGTTAGCCGTGGTGCCAGATTAGGCAAGGATATTCTTCCAGCTATTTTCTAAAATACCCATGGATATACACAAAAAGAAAAAATAGCAACAAAAGACCTAGAAACCGCATAAAATGAATAACATACACAAAATCCAGGGGATAGCTCACTGACTGAATTAGAGATGGATGGATTTCAAAACATGATCTTGGACTCTATACCACATATTCCATTCTCTCAACCCAAACAAGATAAATAGCCTGACAAAAATGTTAAGGAAAATATGGTACTGGCTGCAACTGCCCCTAACAGTGCAGAGATACAGGCACTACACTAAGTAGGTAATTATGGTTTCTAAATCTTCAGAAATTACCCCTGGAGCCACCCAGAAACAGTCATTCCACCATCATGCACTTCCCTTTTTTTGTGATTATTCAGAGTCGTCTTCTTCCATAAGACCTTCAAATGTTGAAGGGGAAAGGAGGGTGCTAATTGCCTAAAGGCATATTAATTTATTTAGGGCAAGTATTAAAATCAAGAACAGAAACAAGAAAATTATTGCATGCCAAAAATGTTTGAGTGGGCCTGTGCATTACAGAGTTATAGATATTGGAATGTCTTGTATTCTATATTAAAGAATTTTTAAAAAACTAGAACACTTCCTCCATTTCTCAAAAACCATTTCCTTTAAGCTTATTTCTTGTCTCTCACTATGAAAAACCCCACCAGTGATAGCAATTGGGATTAAAAAGCATCCACCTGATTATTCACTAGAGTTTTTAATTTAACTTTTTCAAGTTCAATGAGTGCCAGTTAGTAGAAGTAGCGATGGATTTTTTTTTTATTTCCCTAGAGAAGAGTAGAAGTACTAAAGAGATGCACATTTCACTTCGACGTGAAGATGAACATTTCAAAACAATTTCCACAATGGAATGAGCTTCTTAACAATATCTGAGGTCCTCGTTAATCAGGCTGAGGGTGTAAAACAGATTCCTGAATTCAATGGGACATTCAATGAAATGATCTCAAAGTTTATTCCAACTCTAATTGTTCATGAATCAAAAAGTGGGCTCATAATCTTGTGTCTTTCCTGTATGATTCAAGAGTACAATATAAGTCAAACTGAAGTTGTCTAATGGGTCTTATTGTTTGTAATCAGTTGAATATCCTTGGAGAAGATTAGAAGCATGCATGGCACACCTGTGACCCATCATTTAAGCAAACTTCAAAACCACCCAACATGCTTTCCAGAGAAAACAAGATTATCTAGTCAATGCTGACATTTTAAATTGAAAAGAGACCACAAAAGACCTTATCAAGAGCCAAATATTTGACATTGGGACAGTTGCAACAATAGAACAAGCCTGGCTAGTCACTTGTATCGAAGCATGATGAATCACATAATGCTAAAGCATTAGACACAGATGGATGAAAACAGCCAAGTAGGAGAAGCATCATGTCATCGCTGAGATAAAAATAGAGTAAGTACAGTCCCACATTAATGTGATACACAAACACTTGTTAGTGTTGGCAAGGAATAGGCTTTAGCAAATAATCTGATAGGATTTTCCATTATCTTAAAGAATATTGGACTGGGAGTCTAGTTGTGTGACAAACAAACTGAAGGAACTTGGACAAGTCAATTATACGTTGGTGTCTCAGTTTTCTTACTTACAAATTTAAAAGAGGTTGAACTTGATCAGTATTTAATTTTCCATAGAGCATTTAGTGGAATATGTTCTACTAAAAGGAAAATAAATTTCCTTGATAAAATAATTTTATAGGGAAATTATATTGTATAGAGAATCTTAAGACTTTCTTAGTTAAGATGTGTTAAAAATTTTCTCCCAAACTTATTTACCAGCTCTTCATCCTTTTCCTCCTCTCCTGACTCTCCTTTTTGTTGAAAACCTCCTAGGGAAATTTCAGAAATTCCCAGTTTCAAAAATTGATGTTATGCAATATATGTTCCAAATCTTTAAAATAAAGCTTTTATGAGCCTTGCTCCATGCTGGTGTGAAATGTAGGACTTGAAGAATTTAAACATAATTTTGATATTAAAATTTAAAATGGCTATAATCAATGAAGCAAGTCTATATAAAAAATTTCCCATTTAGAATGCAACATATGAAACACAGCAAACAGATTTATCTGCTTTTTTTTTTGGCTGCAGAAATGATCTGGAATTAGTTCTTAAACCACGATCAATACACATTGAAGACAACTTTTCTTTGTTCATTGCATATTAATCTTTTCCTCTTATATAAATGACGATGCTGGTGATGACACTAGCTACGTTAGCTGATTGCTTACTTTGTACCTGCCTCTGTTCTCTGTCAGTACTCACGGTAACAGGATGCTGTTTTTTCCTTTACTAAAACTGATAAAACTGAGGATTAGAGAGGTTAAGTAACTTGCCCAAGGCCACACATAGTAAGGATTGAAGTTATGTCTTGTAATGAGATCTATATACAACATTGACTCTTCACTCTGCGTTGCTATACTCTGTATTACTCCAACAGCAACTTAAAAAATAAGAAATAAAAACCTGAGATTCAAATTTCTGTAATATCCTACTCCCCATAACAGAATATTGAAAATTTATCTCAATGCAGAGTAAACTTCATTTCCTCCTCAAAAGACTACGAGCACACTGCATTTTTAGGTTTATTCGCAGTAGTTTAATATTTGCTCTCTCTGTCTCCATTTCTGCACTTTGCTTTGGCATCATTGATGTTCCCTTCACGTAGAATGCCTTTCTCATCTCTTCTGGAGCATATCTTGGCCTTCCTTCAAGGTTCATTTCAGGTATTGCTTCCCCATTCAAATTCTCCCATTTCTCTTTAAAAAATGTAAATTTACCACTTCCCAAAATAGAGAATTAGTGCTTCTTTTCATTATTTTTATTAATTGCCACCTACATGTCAGGGATATGCCAGATGCAGGATTTTTTAAAAATTAAAAACATTATCTTTTTCTTCAAGGAAATTACATTTTAGTAAAGAAATAGATACATAAACAAAGAAATGCGATATAATGGCATGTGCTGTAATTAAGATGATCATACTCAAAGGGGGGCATTTTTGAAGGTGAAAGGGCCAATTGATAATTATGCTGGGACAAAGGGCCTGCCCTGGAAAACCCAGGTATATGATTATCCTATAATAGACTGGATTTGTAGTGAATATGAACTTAGAAGGTGGAGTGGCTAAACTGGAGAGTGGGGAGTGGCAAGGGACAGGAAAGTTTATAATGTTCATTGCTCTCTCTCATATTACTTTTATTTATGTGTGTGTCTTATTTCACCACTAAGAACTTTGAAGGTAGGCAGCTTATCCTATTCATCATCTCGTATCCCACAGTGCTCACAGAACACCTCCTCGTAGGTGGTCACTTTATATGAGTGGAATGGATGCATTAGTTTTCCTGTCATGTATCAATGCTCTTCTTCTGCCAGTTTAGAAATGCACAGTAATCATTCTGAGGTAGATTTCTACTGTCTGTGCATTTTGACCCTCATTTGCTTTTTAAATTTATGCCTATATTTGTAAAGCTAATTTAATTATAATGTTTATTACTTAGCTTCTTATAAATTCTATAAGGTTTGCTTTATACAAATTAAGTGTATGTGGAAGAAGCAGAAGAATGCCAGAGCACTAAGTCAACAGAGGGTGCAAAGACAGAAGAGGGAGTGTGGAGGGTGGGTTACACTGCATGAGATAAGGAAAAGACAATAAAAGAAGCCCACTATTGTCAGAGCCATGGCAGTCACTCAAAATCTTGAAAGCAACATTCCTGATTCTTAATCTGGAGGGTGAGCACCTTTTTGTCCAGCCCAATGGGAGGCAGCCCAAGCTTTGTGCCCAAGGAGGAGGAACCTGTCTCTGCATCACTTTCTGAACCCCTTGGGGACCCACCACCCCATTTGGGGCAGCCTACCTCCCTCTATTCCTTGGGGTGGATGAAACCTGCTGTATGTAGTATAAGATATCTTTCTTTAGGATTCCACAAACATCCATGCTGGAAGGGGCTATAGAGATGATCCAGTGTACCCCTTAATTTTACTGGGGGTTGTACAGGAGGGAAGGAACAGAGGGCCGGGGAGAGGAGATCACTCAGCCAAAATAAAATGTATGTTCTACAACCAACCAAACCTTGAAGCTAAATGTTACAGATTCATAAACATGTTTTAACAAATTCACTAGTAAAACACATTTGCTTATTTACAACCAATTTCCTATAAATAATTACTGTATTTTAAATACTGAACAACATCAATAGTCTATCAAGCATCTTGAGACTTTCCAAGTCCCTCTGTGACCTCCTCTAGCTCCCTAACAATGCAGAGGTTTGAAATTTGGATCTCGTACAACATAGTTTAGTCTCTGTGCGCTGATAACACAGTGATGCACCTGTGTTCATTAGGAAATGGAAGTAGCTGACTTGATTACTCACTGAATAGCCAAATTCAGCAAGTCACACCCAGAAAAGGACCACATTTACTTGAGTTATTGTCTCTGTACTGCCTCTCCCTGACTAAATTCAGATGAGAGGTGTATTAATAAGGGTTCTCTAGGGAAACAGAAATGACAGGAGATATCTGCAAATATTATGAGATTTTATAAGATTGTCTTACATGACTGTGGGAGGGGACAAGTACAAATTCTGTGGGGCAGGCTGCAAGCTAGGAATGCTGATGAAATTCCTCAATGAATTCCCCAGGAGAACATGACTGGCTGAAGTAGAGATGAAAATTCTCCTTCTTCTGACTGCTGAAATCCATCACTTCTCCTGTTAGAAACTTCAACTGATTTAATGAGACATCTCCTATTGCTGAAGGCAATTTCTTCAGTTGATTGTAGATGTAATCATCTGTAGATGCAATCAACTCACTTATGATTTAAGTGCATGAAATGTCCTGACAATATAATTAGGCCAGTGCTTGCTTGACCAAACAAATGGGTACCATGACCTGGTCAAGTTGACACATGAGCCTAATCATCACAGCCTATTCCTTGTCAATTTGACAGCCATACATATCATCTTAAACCATACTTAATTTCTAAATAAAAACAATATACATATTTTTCACCTAACAATACTAAACTGTCCTGTGTACAACTGGAAATGCACTAAATTTCTCCAGAATAGGGTACAAGTCCTTGGATAATATTCACTCTTAAACTTGATATCCTGTAACTTGAATATTATGATGTGAAAACCAATGCAAGTTATGTCATATGATAAAGATATGGCATAGATAGGGAAGAAAACAAGGTATTTTCTTTATGTACATATACATATACAAACATACTCGTAAAAAAACAAGGAAGAAATATCTATAACCATTACAGTCCTTGTTTCTGTAACTAGTCAGGTGGTCATAATTCATGTTTATTATGACATTCTTCCACTACCCATTCTATGCTCCCTTTACACTCAGCAAATACCTCAGCTTGCTGTGGTTCTTTTCCTGGTGGGGTGACCCAAACCTTCATATCTGAAGATTCTGGGACATTGTTGGTTCTGCCTGGATTGGGTTGTTGTAGTTTTCCATTGACTTTAATCACAGGGCATGATAGTACTAAGAGACACCCTAAGGGACCTCCTGTATTCCAGGCAATCTCTTCTTTACCTCTATTGTGTAGTAGCAGTCCTATTTCCCCTTGATAATCAGGATCAATCACCCCAGCCAGTACAGTAATTCCCTTCTTTGCCTGTTGATTTTGAGACATGAGGAGCCCAAGGTGGCCAGGTGGCAGTCTTAACTTTCAGTTAAATGGAATCATTGTTGTGTTTCCTGGTGGAAGCACTCCTCCTTTTGGAACGAAGACCTGACCACCAGCAGAGCTTAAGGTTGAAGAGAGAGGGAGCAAATTTTTTTTCTAGTAGATCACTAGGTATAATAGTGGGTGGTGCCACTCCCATCTCTACCTTTGATTCCTGGACCTGTGAATCCTGGCTATGTGAGAATAGGGCCATAGAGTGGATGCTGATTGAGCTTATACACAGCTTCCTGGAGAACATTGTCCCAGCCCTCCAAGTTATTGTCACCTCATTGGCACCATAATTGAGTCTTCAAAAGACCATTCCACCATTCCATCAATCCAGCTGCTTCAGAATGATGGGAAACATGGTAAGACCAGTGGATTCCATGAGTCTTTGCTGTGAAGTACTTTCCTTGATCAGAAGCAATGCTGTGTGGAATACCATGATGGTAGACAGGGCATTCTTTAAGTTTGTGAATGGTAGTTTCAGAAGAAGCATTTTGGGTAGGGAAGACAAGCCCATATCTGGAGTATGTGTCTATTCCAGTAAGAACAAATTGCTGCCCCTTCCATGATGGAAGTGGTCCAGTGTAATGACCCTGCCCGAGATAGTAGGCTGATCACATTAGGGAATGGTGCCATATTGGGGGCTGAGTGTGGGTCTCTGCTGCTGGCAGATTGGACACTCAGCAGTGGCTGTACCCAGAGCAGCTTTGGTGAGTGGAAGTCCATGTTGCTGAGCCCACACATACCATGGCTACATTGTTCATGAGCCCATTGGGTAATGACAGCAGTGCCTGGGGTAAGAGGCCAACTGGTATCCACAGACCAAGTCATCTTATCTACTTGATTTTTAAAATATTCCTCTGCTGAAGTTGACCTCTGGTGAGCATTCATATGGGACACAAATATCTTCACGTTTTTGCCCACTATGAAAGGTCTATCCACATGCCTCTTTCCCAGACCTCTTTTGTCACCAATTTTCCAATTGTGTTCTTTCTAACTCCCTGACAATCCAGCTAACCCATTGGTGACAGCCTATGAATCAGTGTATAAAGTCACCTCCAGATATTTCTCCTTCCAAGCAAAATGAACAATCAGGTGTATTTCTGGAAGTTCTGCTACTGGGAATATTTTCCCTCACCTCCTTCAGGGACGTCCCAGAAAGGGGTTGCAGTGCTGCAGCTGCCCACTTTCAGGTGGTACTACTTGCATATCATGCAAAACCATCTGTAAACCGGCTGAAATTTTCTCTTCCTCCGTCAACTGATTGTAAGGAACACCCTAAGAAGCCATAGGTGTAGGCTGGGAAAAAGAAGGCAATGTGGCAGGAATGGTGACCATGGGCATTTGGGCCACTTCCTCACATAACCTACTTCAGGACCAGTCGAGCCCTTTCTCATATATACCACTTCCATTTTATGATAGAGTGTTGCTGTGCACACCCAACTTTATCATTTGGTGAGTCAGACAACACCCAGTTCATGATAGGCAACTCAGGTTTCATGGTAACTTGGCAGCCCATGGTTAAGTATTCAGTCTCTACTAAGGCCCAGTAGCAGGCCAAAGCTGTTTCTCAAAAAGAGAGTAGTTATCTGCAGAGGATGGCAGAGCTTTTCTCCAAAACCCTGAGGATCTGTGTTGTGGTTCTCCTATAGGGACCTGCCAAAGGCTCCACATGGCATCTCTATTTGCCACTGACACTTCCAGCACCATTGGATCTGCTGGCTCATTGGTTCAAGTGGAAGAGCAGCTTGCACAGTAGCCTGGACCTGTTGCAGAGCCTCATTTGTTCAAGTCCCCACTCAAAACTAGTACTTGTTAAGTGGGCCAGAGTAGCACACCCAAATGAGGAATATGTTGCCTCCCAAATCCAAAGATGCCAACTAAGCATCATGCCTCTTTTTTGGTCATAAGAGAGGCCAGATGCAACAGCTTATCCTTCACTTAGAAGGGATATCTTATGCCCCATACCACTGAACACCCAGAAATTTCTCTGAGGTGAAAGTCCTTTTTATTTTTATTGGGTTTATCTTCCATCTTCTGACACACAAATGCCTACTAGTAAGTCTAGAGTAGTTGCTACTTATTGAGCATTAGGTCCACTCAACATGATATCATCAATGTAATGGACCAGTATGATATCTTGTGGGAGGGAGAGATGATCAAGATTCCTGCGGACAATATTATGACATAGGGCTGGAGAGTTGATATACTCCTGAGGTGGGACAGTGAAGATATATTGCTGGCCTTGCCAACTGGAAGCAAACTATTTCTGGTGGTATGGTTCTTACTAAAAGCAATTGAGGAAAAGCATTTTACCTGAGCAAGTTGTCACATGAGTCTAACCATTACAGGAAGGAAATGTGTGGGTAAGAGCCTGGGTGTCAGGCTCAGAGAGACGGAATTTGAATCCTCACAATGTCAATTGTCAAGTAACTTCACCTTTTTATGCTTTAGTTTTCTCATTTGTAAATGCCAATGATATTAACACTCAGTTCACAGAGATATTGTGAATATTTTATTAGATAGTAGATAAAACATGTAAAAAGACTAGCATGTAGTAATCACTCAATAAACACTTGCTGTGGTTAGGAACATTATTACTCAATGCTACTACTTGGTGTCGTGTAGAAGTTTTCTAACATAAAAAGTGAGAGTCAAATCAAATGAGGGAACCTAAGACCTAGGAATTAATATATCGATTCACACATCCATTCTTGTTATTTGTTCACATTATTTATCAAGTTTTAGGAGAATGAAATGTTATATGCTACTACTCTTTAATATGTTTTTTATTGTAAGAAAAACATTGCACTGGTCCTGGTAATGTAAAGGACTATTATGAAATAAGACGTGAAAAAAAGCTGTTTTTAAAGACACTACACAGGAATAACAACACTTAAAAAAACTTGAGCAAGATAAAAGTGCCTTTTCATTATTGTGTCCCTTCATGTTGAGAATTTTCTCCACTTTGGAAGTTTATGCAGTGGCTTTCAGAGCCCTGAGGGTTATTTTTATTAAAAACTCTATTAGTTTAGGAAGTAGAGGGAGTGTAGCAAAATGTGAGTTAATTAATGTTGTCAAATTGTTCATGCTTTAAAGGCAGAAGTAATTGGTGTGTTTCTGTAAATCTAGTAAAATGACTCTGGGAAGTAAACATTCTTTCCTTTGATGATTAAAGGTTAGCTTCTCAGCAAATTCACTTAGTGGAAACAAGAGGATTAGAGATCAAGTACTATACAACTGGTCATATCCACTGATGCTTACATAGACTGGGGCCACCACTCTTGTGGTCCCTCCAAGTCAAATCCTGTTAGAGCACATTCCATTGCAACAAAAGCATCTGAATAACCAAAAGTCATTGGAGCCAGGTGTGGCTCTTTTCCTTCAGCAACATTACTATGTGTGAACTTATAGTCCAACCACAGCAATAAAGGAATAGGCTCTTTTGGAATTTGTGGTAATGGGATTTGAGCTATATGTAGCTGCATCATTTAAGAAGAAATGGTGGAAAAGCAACAATAACATTGGCAAGTGAAAGTTGGAGATTGGCAAAACAGAAAGTGGTTGCCTTCATGAAGAAGAATGCATTAGCCCAGCTGCTTAATCAGTGTCATTCAGGTACAAAATCTGCTAATAATGAGTAAACGGTTTTGGTAACATTACATTGTAAATTACTGAAATCCCAATGGCTTTAGAAGTGTGTGCTGTTGAGTACAGCACAACAGTTTCAGAAATCAATAGTCTTGAGAAGGCATTTTTCAAGATATGTATAAGCTTTAGGGTAACATGCTTCTAAAATCAAGTGTATAAGAAATGGATTCAAGTAAGAGACAAGGGAACAAGTTAGCAAGATGAAAACATTATGGAATCTATTTGAAAAATTGCTATAGTCAATCTCTACTGGTGGAAATTTAGATGAGAGGCAGAGACAAAGAAAATCTGAGAAGGTAGAAATAAATATATTCGCTATGATAAAAAAAAGCATCTTTCATAACTAACAGGGAGTATAGTCACAAATCAGAACTGGCACTACCTTAAGCTGTTTCCCACTGCTTGGCATCTCTCCTGTAAGTCTGCAATCCTTGGCTCATGGCCCAAACAGGTGGCTAGCCGGGCGGTGGGGATGTGCTCAACAGCCCACACTTCTTAATTAACAGAAGCTCTCCAAGACTATTCAGTCTCTTGTTGCCATCTTGATGGAAAATACCAAAATGTGTTGGTGTGCTAAGTAAAAATACTACTTTTTTTGCTTGATCTATTTTCCTGAAATGTCAGATCTACTTTTTTGGCAAAGGATTCTTCTATTAACTTTTGCTATGCATTTTATTTGTTTAGCACAATCTATTTATATTAACAGACGGTGTGTTCATATCAATAAACTTTCATGAGATAACCATTCTGAACAAGAGTCAGAATTAATAACATACTATAAACACTTGCTATTTAAAGTGTGTTCGCAGATTAGAACATTAACATCACCTGGGAACACGTAAGAAATGCAGAATCTCAGGCCCTAACCCAGGCCTACTCAATCAGCAGTTTTACAAGATTCCTTAGTTGATGTCTATGCATATTGATTTTAAAAGCACTGCTCTATTCTAAAAAAGAAGAGCAACATGGGAGGAATTTCACTGCCTGACCTTGAAACATATTACAAAGCTACAGTGGTCAAAACAGCATGGTACTGGCATAAAGATAGACACATCGATCAGTGGAATAGAATTGAGAACCCAGAAATATATCCTCACCTATACAGTCAACCGGTTTTTGACAAACCTACCAAGCCCACGCTAATGGGAAAAAACAGTCTCTTCAACAAATGGTGTTGGGAGAACTGGATATCTATAACCAAAAGAATGAAAGAGGACCCCTATCTCACCCCCTATACAAGAATCAACTCAAAATGGATCAAAGATCTAAATATAAAAGCCAGGACCATAAAAGTACTAGAAGAAAATGTA
>JAQZBX010031949.1:0-26088 GCA_029593785.1 Cabassous unicinctus
CTATAGTTTTCACTGAAAGGTAAATTTCTATCTATAGTCAACCTCCTTTTGAACAAAGATAATTCCAAGGAAAGGAAAAAATAAGGCTGGTTTTATTAAAATTTTCCTGATTATTGACATAAGTGCAGCATTAGTTTTCTATGTTAGAATTTTTTTAAAGGAATCCTAATTTGGAAAAGATTGAAATTCTCTCATGGCTAGGAAGCAGAACCAAGAACACGGCACCAGATTTCTCCTGAAGTACACATAGATTTAGGTGAATTCTTCTTCCAAAATATTAGGTGGTTCATAGCACTTTGAGAAAGTGTCTTACTTTACTGGCCTGTAAGGTTAGGAATCTTAAAAGCTAAGTAAAAGTCCCATTTTTCCAGGAGGGTTTTGTATGCATTATATCTATAAAGTCAGCATTTTTTTTTCAAAGGTGTCTGGTCATATCTGATTGAATGAGCATCATTTTAAAATATGACATTCCAGTCAAATCTTTTGTTTTATAACTAATGTTTCTCAGAAAATCCTGTTAACAAGGAAGAGAGATTATTATTGAACTTATATAAATAATTATATCACCATGAAAATAAGAATATTCATGAGTTTATTAATTCTACAAGGAAAAGACAGTGGTAAAAATATTTCATTTCTGTTAATAAACACATAATCTACTATATAGTTATGACTTATAGTTGGCTTAAGTTAAATGAAAAAGAGGTTCCTTATATCAAGAAAGATAACATTAAAACATCACCATATTTTAAACAAATCCCATAATCATCTTGTATCAGTTAATTCAGTCCTGTGTAATTCATTATTGTTTTACTCAGTCTTGTGTTAGTAATATCATGAATTCATTAGCTTTTCCACTAGTTCTGGAAATATTAACTTACTCCATTGGTATGGTCTCAAAAGAATGTCATTAAGGGTGTGTGCTCCACAGTACCTGATATAGTCCTTTCCATATGTCTTTGAGATCAATTCATTTACATTGAAGTCAAAGCTATCTGAACTGTATCTACTTGCAAGGAATTTCAGGACAGCATCAGAGTAAAATAAATAAATGTCTTTAGATGATAATGGACTTAAAATGGACATGGTGAATGATTAGTTTTGCAAAACTGAAATATCTGATGAGAATTCCTACTAAAATAATGTAACTGAGAAGAAATTTGTTTTTTTTTTTGAAGAATGTAACATTTTTTTAAGAATAACTGAAATTAAGACTGATAATATTTTTGATCACTACTAGGCAAACAGTACCTGGACATAGTATGGATAAGGAAAACATTGACAAATCTCTAGGAATTTCAAAAAGTTTCTAAAATATTTATAATCATTGGAGAAGAGGTGGGATATTGTGAATACTCATTCACAGTTGGCAGGAATGCAAAATCGTACAGCCTTGTTTAAACATTGGGGGATTTCTTCAGAAAGTAATTATTGAATTACATTGTGGGCTAGCAATTCCAATTCTAGGTATATACCCCAAAGAATTTAAAGCAGTGACTCAAAAAGATATTTGCACACCAATGTTCATAATAGCACTATTCACAATGTCAAAAGATGGAAGCAGGCAAGTGTCTATCTTATATTGTAATATCACAGATTGGGATATCTTTATCAACCTAAGTAAGTTTGATTTTTCAGTTAATGAGCTGTGTGATTAAATGAACAATTCACTGTCATACTGATCATAGGAGTCAAAAAACAAAATAAAAAGCTCTCTGTTCATTATTTAAATCCTACACACGTTTCTCTTCACTCAGTAAAAAGTAAATGGAAGTGCCAAATGCCATGCTAAATACTGTGCTGTCACTGCAGAGATACATGGCCCTCAATTCCAATGTTTTTCCACATGATCTAGGTAGAACAAAGATATTTCAGAAGCACTTCAATACCTGAATTTGCTAGGGAGGGGTAGGGCTTGTCAGGGTCTCACTTAGTAGTTCTCTGACTAAAAACATACTCATCAAAACCTGTGCCCCTGAGACTGCCCCATACCGTCATCATTATTGTTTCTTTCAGATGATTTGGTCTTGATATCCTGACCATAGCTTCCTTGGTTTAAAATTCCCAAGTCCGTCTACATCAGGGGTTCTTAACCTTTTTTGTTCCATGTACCCCTTTGCTAGTCAGGTAAAAACCACAGACCCCTTCTCAGAATGTAGTGGCAGATAGTTTTATGACACTCAACATTGGTATGTCTTTAAATTAAATTTTAGGATGATTCAAAATTTTGTTGTTACCATAATTTCAATTCCTGATAACCTAACATGGTTTAAAATCTGTTCAAATGGTCATTTTTGGCAAACATTTAGAAACTTGAGTTTTCCCATGGAGTAATAAAACCATCTCTGCCATCCAACCAACCTTTTTGCAGGCAGTTATCCACTCAAAACTGCACTCAGAACATGCTACATCAAAATAAAAATCATACTAAGTACACACTCTACTATACACACACTATACGTGTATTATTTAATAAACATATCACACCAACACCAACACGTTGCCATGAGAATAATGTTTTAATGAATTTTCAATTCAAGCTCATGGGCTCTCTAAAATCTTTCCATGGGCCCCTTGGGAGTCTGTGGATCCTAGTTAAGAACTTTGATCTAGATATACCTGTGTTAATGACCCAAATGGATCTTTGTGAGGCAGGGTTTAAAATGCCTTACTTTCCCGTGGAAATTTTCTCCAAGCTCCCTTTCCCTCCTCTATCAAACATGTATATTGTCATCTAAAGATGACATAAGCAATGTGCCTTGACTCCACTAGGCCTGAGCTCTCTTTTAAATTCTAATGGAGTTTTAAAAATCTTGAAAAGGAAACACTAGCTTTTGAAAGGCCAGCTTTTCAAAATCAGTGCACTTTGACATTCAGGTCTTTAATAGGAATTTTAAAATTCAAATCTTTTCAAAACTGTTGAAAAGTGAAAATTTTTTAAATTAGCCCAACATTAGTTCCCAAGTGGCACATGTCATTACTTCACTTACTGGTGACCAAGAAGATTCTAACAGCATTTAACTTATTATCTACATACACCCTCAAAACCATTATTGAATATTTTCTAAGCATTTTCCCAACAAAGTGAATAGCTCTGTCTTCCCCCACCACCTATTCTAATAACTTAAAATGTAGTGTTTTAATAAAAAGGACATTTTATACAAAATGGAAAAAATGTGAATATAGGCCATATAAAAATAAAATAAAGATAACTTCTAAATTGTGTAATATTTTCAGAATTTAAGAATTTCTTTTGATGTAAATATAAATATTGATTTATATAGATACAGATATAGCTGTTGTATAGATTTAGATAAGAATGCATATTTTTGCTTCTTTCTACCACTGAACTGACCTTTAACACATGTGTGAAACCATCCAGAAAAAATATCAGAACTCACCAACCCTGGCCTGAGCCCATCCTGTCTTATTACTCTACATTGTCCAATTCTCAGCAGACAATCCCAAGGGAACACAAATAAAGCAAATAACACAATCAATATCTAGGTAATGAGCCCTGGAATGCTGGATGCTACTGAGTTTCCATGACAGTATCTAAATTTTTAATGGCAAGAATGGTAGATGAACATATATTTTGTTAGAAAAATATCAAGGAGTTTTACTTGAAAAATGGCATTGTTCATGTGATGACCCGAAGACAATTATGAGTGGAATGAAAGAAGTGAATTTGGAAAGTAAAAAAATATTAAAAGGTATTAATCTTATCTTTCTTTTTATTCATCACATAAGAAAAGAGATTTTCATCCAATGCTTAAATGTACTTTCATTAAAATTAGTTAAAAAACTTATTTTTAATTTATTAGCATGTCATTGATAAATTCAGGAATCTTATTAACCATTGGAATTTTAGAGGAAAATTTTATTTGATTAAAGTGGTTTTAAACACATACACACATACATGCATACACACAAACACACACACATATATATAAAAGAAATGGCTCCATTACCAATTGCACACTTTTCAAGACATGAAGACTTTTCATAACTGAAACATGTCATTATACAGTTCTTGAAAGAATGGGTGTGATTGTGATTAATTGACCATGAAATGATGATAAAAGGTAGTGAAATTGAAAATACTGGAAATGGTTGATTTTATCCATGATTTAATTTCTTTAATTCATGGTAAATAAGACTCAACCTTATACTCAAAGTTATGCTATTCATGGAAATATGGTAACTTAACAAAAATAGTATATGATAAGTTATATAACAAAAGTTTATATGACCTAAAATGAAAACTGAAATGAAAGTATAATTTATTTGGCCATAATTTAAGAAAATAAATTTACAGGAATTTTTTACTTATTTAAGGAGAACTTGAAGCATAAATAGGTTTTATGAAGGAAGGGAATGTGCATTGTGTTACAAAGGGGAGAGTGCAGCCAATTCTAGAATGCTTTAAAATGGTGCTAGTAGCATGATCTTGTTTTCTCCAGGAATAGAAGTGTTTTCATGTAGGCATGTGAGGTAATTACATTCATATTTGTTCTCCTTATTGATCCTTTAGCAATGTGTATTACTGTTTCCATTGATATGATTCAGTATTTAATGATCACTTTAAGAAATGAATGACATAATCTATGCTAAAGTTGGTGCATTTTGGAATTGAAATTTTGAAGTTCTCTTGGAGGGACTTTGGCTACATTTTTATACAATTTAACAGAATCTTTAGACTATGAACTACAGACAACATATATTGTTTTGGAGCTAACATACATGTATTGTCTGGATTGGAAAGGAGTTGAGCTCACTGGAAGAGAGACTGCAGTGTCATACTGGAGTCAGATTTAACTGGGTCACATGCAAAATGAGGCAAATAAATCTAGCACTTAAGCATGCCAATCCTCAACAAAAATTTGTAGATGGGAGCATTCTCCATTTTCTCCTTAATTTTTTTAAATTCTGCCAAGTAACAAAGGGTGGTTACATGGCATCAAAAGTTATCTTATTTCTGCTTCTTACTTGTGGTTTGACATATATGAATTCTCTCTTTCTAATTAAATACTTGGATATTATATATATTAAATCTATGTTTCTAGATTTATATGACAATATAAAAATGGAACTTATTTGAAGGAAAAATAGGAATGTCTAAAATTGCCTGTTTGTGCAGAAATGAAATATCTAAGTTAAAAGATCTCTCTAGCAATCACAGGACTAGTGAATATTTTATGATTGTCCAGTTTTTTCTAAAAACAAATTGCACCAACTTATAGTGCATTATATTTTTAGACTATACTCTCAAATAAGATATATGTCCTGTAAATATCATGAAACTACCAGTGAAACAATCATAATAGCTGTATTAGCCACCTGGAAGAGCTTTTGTGAGAATCAAATGGTACGGGATATGAAGAAATTTTGAAAACTGCATCAGGGTACAATTTTATTGGATGACAAGAGCATGAAAAATACTGATGTTGTTTATTTTGATGATGATGACAATGGCAGTAATGAAGATGGCAAAAACTACAGCAACTCTTCAATAATAACTTCTGCTCAGACATCTGTTAAATAGTTATTATATATTATCTCCTATATACCTTGTAAAAACCCACATCTCTATATCTGTCCTATTCATAAGATGCAAGCTCAGAGAGTTAAAATCACCAACATCTAGTGAGTTACAGAGCTAAAATTGGATCTTGGTTTGACCCCAAACTCTCATCGGTTTGCCATGCAATGAGACAGATTAAACCTACCACATTCTGAAACAAAATTCAATTATTTTAATACTTTCTCCCATATTTACACCTATGCTTTCAAAGAATATGTGTATCTTCTAATGCTTGATTCCTAAATAACTAGTACCATCCCATAAGTGAGAGCACTATGGAAAAGGAAATGACCCCTCCCCTCATCACCACCTCCCACCATTTCCCTCATTCTCTTGACATAGCAGCATATCAATTCCTGTCTTAGGGAGAATGGCTGTTTTATCTTCTAGAGTTTATTGCTGGTAACATTTTTCTAAAACCTATTAATTTTAGTTGTCATATATATTAATATATACATATATATTTCTTTCCATATTATCATTAATATTTTTATTTTTCTCAATAATTTTAGGATCTTTTTTTATACCTAATATAGAGGACTTTAAATTAAATGTCTCCAGAATAAATTTAGAATATTCGAAGACATATATTTCAATCAAATAATTCTCATTTATTTTTCTTTTCTTTGCAAAATATTTGAATATTGTGGTTCATACGTTTAACTTCTGGACAATGTTTTATTTTGATAATTTTTCTCCATTATTATTTTGCTATTAATATATGCACTTCCAGGAACACCTATAAACATAAGTTGGTCCTATGTAAGTTCTCAAATTTTCCCTTTTTTCCCCCATAGTTCAATATTTAATATGTGGTTGTTGTGTTGCTTTTTTATCTTTATAGGATATTTTCTCCACTTCATCTCTCAAAATTTTCATTGACTCCTTTATATCAAGTGTTTTATTTAAAATTTCCAAGAACAATTGTTACCTCAAACATAATTTTACATAGCATATGATTTATATTGTATATATAATAGTTTCTCATACTTCTCTGAATATATTAATTTCTTTTAAAAATTTTCCTTCCTAATCTGCACTTTTCCCACTAATTTTTATTTCAGTGTCTATGTGTTTGCATGTGTCCCTGTGTGTGTATGCATTTGTATTTGGTTCTCCCTCTTTTATGTGGGAGACCTCCTCAAAATGCTGCTACTTTTGGTTCTAGGATAAATTTTAATATTGAATCATTAAGTCTTTGAGACATGGCCTGTAAAGATTACCCTCAGAAGGTCTTCCCTTTGGAAGAGAATTCCCTCATGTGGATTCATCCAGAAGAGTCTTGGAATATTGTTGTCTTTGCTCAATTCTTCTTCCTTCCAAAAGAAATTAGCCATTATCTTCTTTTCTCTCATTCTCAATCTTATTTTAAATAATAACATTTATCTCTGCATCATAATGCATGCTGGGTTTTAAAAGAGTTGATAAATATGCATGTTTAAACTTACTTATTTGTAATTGGAAAGAGCTTTATATAAAATAATGGAGAACTAGGAATGAGTAAAACAGGTAACGTAAATAAATATAAAATATTAGTTAAACATAAGAGAATCAGAGAGTCAGAATATATTTCCTATCTGGGGAGAGCTGGAAAAGAGTCATGGAAAATACATTCAAGTACAAGGGTCTGATTTAAACAGAGCATTCAGAAATTGAATACAGGGGACAAAGGAGAATACACAGTGGAGAGATGAGAAAGTTTAGAGTATTAGTTAATATGACTTCATTTAATTATACTTGGCCATAAGTATTCATAGTGTATTTCAGAAAAGAAAAGTCAAGCAATGATGCCTGACTTCTTAGAAACTTGATTTGACTTTGAAAGTGTAAGAAATACTCAAGAATAAGAGTGCTTCTTACACTGAGTGGAAGGATTGATTAATTGTAGAGTTAAGTCTTAGTGTAGGAATATAGAAGAAAAAATAAAACATCTCTTAAGTATTACACATTTTTTTTAAGGTACCAGGTTGGGGATTGAACCCTGGACCTCATATGTGGAAAGCTGGAATTCAGTCACTGAGCCACATTGGCTCCCATGAGTTGGTTTTCATTTGTTTTCTTGTTGTTTGTGGGGTTTTTTGTGTTTGTTTTTAGGAGGCAAAAGGGACTGGACCTGGGACCTCCCATGTGGAAAGAAGGTGCTCAACCATTTGAACCACATCTGTTCCCCAGGTTATACAATTTTATTCATAATGTGGGTTTATAACTTTTGCATTTACATTGCTTTTCAATGCATAAGGATTAAGTATATGTCTCATCTTGATGAAAACTGAATTAATAGAAGGCAATAAAACATCCATGTAATATAATTATTATAGAAAATTTTTCCTTATATCTCCAGAAATGTCATAAAATATTTTGGTCATAAATGTTGTCTCCTCAAATTTTTATCTGTGAGACAAAAAACAAGTGGTGTTTTTCTGTTTTCACAATAGATAAGCTATTTCTTCATTTTAGAGGTGTAGATTTTCATGAATAATTCATTATGATAGATTAAAGAATTAAATTAAAATATAGCTTAATGTCCTATACCTTATTTACCCTTCTGTCTGCCTTTACGAAAAACCCAAATGATTGTCCAATGGAATATTATAATCAAACATCAAGTGATATAATCTTATAGGGGTTGTTTCCACCATCAAGAATTGATCTGTTCTTTATTTTGTCATTCTCATTTTTCTAATGTCTCTAATTGGCAACCTTTCCATGATCCTCCTAATTTTTCTGGACAGACATCTCCATACCCCTATGTATTTCCTACTCAGTCAGCTCTGGCTGGTTGATCTAAACTACATCTGCACCATTGTCCCCAAGATGGCTTCCAGTTATGTGTTTGGCAACAAGTCTATCTCTTTCATTGGGTTTGGGGTTCAGAGTTTCTTCTTCTTGACTTTAGCAGGTGCAGAAACTCTTCTCTTGACATCAATGGCCTATGACCATTATGCGGCTATTTGCTTTCTTCTACACTATTCCATCTGCATGAACAAATGCAGTTGTGCGCTGATGATCACAAGGTCTTGGATAATGGGCTCTGTCAATGCCTGTGCCCACACTGCATCTACACTCCACATCCTTTATTGCCAGTCGGGAACATCAATCATTTCTTCTGTGATGTACCAGCCATGCTGACTCTGGCTGTATGGACACATCAGTCTATGAGTACACAGTGTTTGTGAGCACTACTCTCTTCCTCGTGTTTCCTTTCATCATTATAGCCTGCTCCTATGGCCTGGTACTCCTTGCTATTCAACACATGCAGTCAGTGGGAGGGAGGAGAAGACCTATTTGACATGTAGTGCCCACCTCACTGTGTGATTTTCTACTATGTGCCATTTGCTTATACCTATCTATGCCGAAGGTTCCTCAGATCTCCAATGGAGGACAAGGTTCTGGTTGTCTTCTATACCATCCTCACCCCTATGCTCAACCCTGTCATCTATAGCCTGAGAAACAAAGAGATGATGGGAGCCCTGGGAAGCCTGATTCAGGGAATCATCTCTTGAAGATGTGGACTACATTTTCTGCATTATTTCCGAAGACTCAGGTGCACATACAGCCAGCAATGTATTTAATTATAAAAAAGTATATTTCCATGCTTAATAGGCAGGAACTAAAATTAATATTAAATATATAAAAATTGAATTTTGACACAAATAATTGTACATTCCCAAACAATATTTATTTTCATTTTGGTTATTTTTCTAGAAATATGAAGGTCATATGTATCCCATTAATGTGTGCAATATGGAAATTTTGTTAAGTTGTAGACATGAAAATGGAAATTTCCTAACTGGAAATTGTCATTCAGCACAGCAGTTTTCATACAATTAATATTTCTTTCAATGTGTTTAATTTATAGTAGAACAAAAAATGTTTAAGGATGGTTGGATCTAAAAGAAGGAGAAAAGAATATTCAGTTTAATTTTATTATAATATAATTTTTTTAAATTGATGCATATATGTAATTATTTTTCCTCAGTGTTAATATGAACTAATAGATATAAGAATTTGGTGGAATTCTCTTTAATGAATTAGAAGTCCTTACAGCACTATGAAGAAAATATGGCAAGTTTATGTTTTGCATGATGGGCCTTTGATTTATCTTGGTGCTATTTCAGGAAGTGACTCATTAAGAAGTCTTCCTCTTGTTCAACATTAATCTCTGGTAAGACATTCAAATTTTGCACGCCAAGTAGCCACTGATACACTCTTAATTCTACTGAATCAGGTTGGCAGAAGAGGTCAATTTATCTGCACTGTTCATAAATCTAAAAATTTCCCACCTCTAATTTTAATCATATAATATCTAGAATTCAGGCAGATTAGGCTGGAAAGCTATCAACCCTGATCAGTGTCTGCTACACCTGAGAAAAGGACCAGTAAAGACACCTATGTTACCCCTCCTGGGCACCATTTGCAACCCTTGTATCATGTGACCTTCACTTATGGAAATGGGGTGAATTTACTATTATTTTTTTCATAATTCCTTAATGGGTGTGCATGTGCCCTGCTTCTTTGAATTACAAACTCTCACCTCAAGGTCTGTGATCAGAGATTCTAATGCAGTGTTTAAATGTGGGCCTTGGCCATGTTGTTAAATCAAGTAGGAAACTGAGCATTTGGCCTCTGTAACACATATTGGAATTTTTTTTCTCTTTAAAACATGCCTTTATGAAGAGAGTATAGATTACAAAGATATTTCAAATGTTCTCTGGACCTTCTGTTGATTGCGTCAACATCTAGTTGTATATGGCATTACACGGGTGAGATAGAGGAATGAATGATAAATTAGATTTAGGTACAACTCTTGGGCAAATAGAAATGGGAGATGGAAAAAGTATAAACCACTTTGTACTTATTACCAAATTAGGCAAACATGATTTCCTAGTTACTTTTTGGAGGGAGACTATAAATAGAAGCAGAAGAGAGGGTTCTTATAATGATGGATTTGTGAAACTACTGAGCAAATATTAGTGCCACTGGTTATTGGTTACCAATTATGACCAAGAGCTAGGTAGAATTGCTGTCTCTTCTTTTTAGTAATGAATACAGTGTGACAGTAGGAATGTGGGGAAATTTGAATGCTCTTCCTCTCTCATTGGCATTTCAAGGGCCCTGATTAGCTCAGATGAATCTTGGTTGATTGTGTTAACAAGAATGCACTTTCTAACAATGGTTGCTCTTTCTCTTCTTTACCTCCTTATATCCTTGCTGGCTTGAAGGTGCTCCTGGAGCGATAGTACTAAAATACATGTTAATTATATCACTTTCCTTAGAATGATATGCATTTCTATCAGCTGAGACAACGTTACATCTCTAGATTCGTATATTGGAATTCTTTACCTAAAACTTTCTATTTATTTCACACTAAAGTGAATGCAGTTTCCTGAACAAGTTATGGCTTGTGAAAGCTTTCATGACTTCAGTTATGCAATTGCTTACTAAACTATCTTTTAGTTAATATTTGCATAAGATATTTTTACATCCTTTCATTTACAAAAGAAAATTATTCTTTTGTGAAAGTAATATAGTAGTGACATGATTTTTAAAATTCATTCTGTCCATCTATTTTGATTAATTGGAATGTCTAGTCCATTTACATTAATGTAATTACTGATAAGGCAGAACTTATGTAGGCTATTTTGCTAATTGTTCTTTGTCTGTTTAAACTTTGTCCCTCAATGCCTTCTTAGGCATTTAGTTGATCTTTCACTGTGAAACATTCTGATTTCTATCTAATTTCCTAGTCTGTATTTATTTTTCAGATATTTTGTTTTTGGTTGACATGGGTTTACATTCAATATCCTAAATCGATGAAACCTCGTTGGACTTGATATCAACTTAACTTTATCTCTGTTTTTATACTCCTTCATGTTTCCTTCTTTATTTTATTCTTGTCCCAAATGACATCTTTAAAAATTGTATACCCAATAACATAGAAATATTATTATGTCTATGCATTTGTATGCCATATCATGGGATAAATAAAAAGATGTACAAATTAAGTATTTAACAATATTAATATTTATAATTACATGTTTTTACCTTTATTTTGGTTGCTTATTCTTCCGCAACTTCAAGTTATTATCTAGATCCCTTTGTTTTGTATTCATCCAAAAGGCCTCATTTTAGTGTTCTGTTTTTCTTTTAGGACAGATCTACTGTTAGTGGCACCACGACCATCACCATATTTGACACACAGTCTTGCTGGATATAGAATTCTTTGTTCACAATATTTGCTTTTGGAATTTTAAATCCATCATTGCACAGTTTTCTAGCAACTTCTGTAATAAAAATATATTTTAAAAAATAGGCATTTGATCTTATTTGTATATACATTTTATATGATGATTCACTACTCTCTTTCTCCTTTTAGTATTCTCACAGTGCATTAGGACTTCAAAAATTTGACTGTTATGTGCCTCCGTGTGAATAATTTTGATTTTATCTTATTTGAACTTTGTTGAGATTTTTGTATGTGTATGTTCATGGCTTTCATTAAATTTGGGATGATTTTGCCTCCACATAATTATTTCTAAGTTGTCCACCAAGAAATACTGAAGATTTTTAATTTTTTTAGTTTTAGGAGGTTTACATTATATAAATGTTACATTGAAAATATAGGGGATTCCTATATACCCATCCCCTCCCCCTCCCACACTTTCACCCATTAAAAGTATCTTTCATTAGTGTGTTACATTTGTAACAAATGACGAACATATATTGAAGCATTGCAAAAAAGCATGGTCTAGAGTTTACATTATAGTTAACACTTTGCACCACACAATTTTATGGGTTTTAACAGGATATATAATGGCTAGTATCTGTCATTTCAATACCATGCATAATGATTCCAATGTCTAAAAAATGCCCCATGTTAGACCTATTCTTCCTTCTCCCTCTCCTCAGAACTTCTGATGACCACTGTCTTTATGTTAATCTTACAATTACTCTCATTACTAGAAAAATGATTAGTATACTTTAGCCCATAGTTGCATTCCCCCCTTATATTTGTTTGTTCCTCTATCTTGATTTGGTGATGATGATGCCCACTCTGTTTCTGATTCAGAGGGAGCTTAGATCTCATTGGGCAGATGGATGGAGCTCTCTTGCTTGCAACTGCAGATATTTCTGCTTCTTGGGATGAATGTTGTCCATCATCATCCTTTTGTTAGTTGTCCTGGATGTGTCTGATGAACTGGAGAGTATGTGTTGGCTGCAACTCTGCTTAGATTCAGGGTTCACCTCACCTGACATATGAACAGGCAGAAGATTAGGTCTCTGGGACATATCTTTACTGAGTATCATGTTAATTATAGGTTCAAGTAAATAAGGGAGAAAAACTACACATAGGAAAATGATAAATGAATCTAACTTTGATACATTGGGGGAGATGGGTTATCATATATTCCAAGGTAAAGCACTCTGATGGTTGTCTCCCCTATCTTTAGTGTCCAGATGTCTCTAGAACCCCTATGAATACCCCTACATGAAACACTGCTTACTGTGGCAGACAGTGAGGGTCTCCTGAGACTTGCATCATTGTAACAGTAGAATGACATCCCAATACACTTTGAAATCTCTTAGCCTTAAAAACTCCTTTGCTTTCAATATTTCTCCCTTTTAGTCTAGGCCTTTCTCCAAATGCATCATTAGTTGGTGCTTGGTATTAATCCCTCGATGCCATGGTGTCATAGCCCACATTGGGGGAAGGGAGTGAATTTATATACTGAATTTGTCTTAGATAGAGGCTGCTCTTGAGCAATAAGGAGGCTTTCATGAGGTAACCTTTAGAAATATATGTTACTAGGCCTTGTTTTGATTTCCCAAGAACAATATTCATAAGTACAAGCATCAATATCAAGCTCTTGCCACATTGGTCTACCCTCCTTTGCTAGAAACTGCCAAAGCACCTCAGAGATTCTCACCACTCTATGAGAGAATGTAGCAGGAATCTCCAGGATAGGAATTCAATATTCCGTCAGTAATTCTGTGGGTCTCCACCAACTGAAACAACACCCCATGATCACATGAACACACTCAGAGTCAACAGAGGTATGCCCCAGGTGCACCCCACACACACATCCTTCCACAACAGAACCCAGACCAGTGATCCTACTCTACCACAGTTGCAGCACCTCTTCAACCAAAACCTTGCAAAAAACAAAGTCAACAAAAAATAAAAATAATAAAATTAAAAATTAAAAAAAGAAAAAGAAAAAACTAAAATAATTTTTTTTTGCATTATGCCTTTCATGACCACAAGGTCTGTTATCTTTCATGTATATTGGCAATTTCTTCTGTGTGTTCCCCCAGTGTGCTATATATTTTCCACTTTATTTTCCAAGAAAGTTTAGGTTACAGAAAAGTCACATAGAAAATACAGGGATTCACATACACCCCACTCCCTCCCCACACACCCTCCCCTACCAATAATATCTTACATGAGTATAGTATGTTTGTTACACTCAATGAACAAATATCAAAGCATTGCTACTAACCATGCCCAGTGGTTTACATTATTGTTTACCTTATACGCTGTATACTTTTATAGGTTCTGACAAAATGTAAAATAGCTTGTTTCCATCATTGCAAGATCATGTGGAACAACTCCAAAGACCAAAAGATGCTCAATGTTACAACCATTCCTCCCTCCACTTCCAATCGGAACATATGGCAAGGACTAAGTTTTAATTTTTGAAGAATAAAATTTTTAATTACATAGATTAATATTGAGGGCTTGACAGATGGGTCTGTTTCCTTTATTGGGCACTGTGTATATACTCGATATATTCTTTTCCCTCTATTTGAGGATATAGCAGGACTCCACAGGATGGGAATTTAATGTTTGTTTGTTTATTGTGTGGGTCTCCACCAACTGAGATAACACCCAAGTGAAATGAACACTTTCATGTTTCATGGAAGCATGCCCCAGGTAAAACCTTTCCCACATAACTCTCTACCACAACCACCCTGCACCAGTGACACTCCCTAGCCCTATTTGCCAGAATAAAAGCAGCTCCACCATTGTAGTTTCAACCACAGACCTAAAAATCCCCAGACTACTCCTTCCTCTAGTCTTCCTCTCATTTCCATGGATAGTCCATCCCAACACCCCCACCACTCACACTCACATTCCATCTCCATCAACATCACTGACGTCCCTGCACCACTATCACCCCTCTACTACCAAACCACTCTTTTCTACCTAATCATGGGTGTTGCCCAGTTTTCTTGCCCTTTCATCTATTGGTGGACATTTGGGTTACTTCCAACTTTTGTCAATAATGAAAAATGCCACTATGAATATTGGTGTACCTATATCTGTTCATGTCCCTGCTTTCAACTCTTCTGGGTATATCCCCAGGGTTGAGATTACTATATTATATGGCAATACTATATTTAGCTTCTTGAGGAAGCACCAAACTGTCCTCCAAAATTGTTGCATCATTCTATATTCCCACCAGCAGTGGATGAGGGTACCCATTCCTCCACATCCTCTTGACAACCTGTAGTGCACTATTTTTTAATAGACACCAGTCAAATAGGTGTAAAGTGATGTCTCATTGTAATTTTGATTTGTATTTCCTAATAGCTTGAGATATTGAGTATCTTTTCATGTGCTTTGAGCCATGTGTAACTCCTCTTTGGAAAAGTGTCTTTTAAAGTCTCTTGCCCATTTTTAAGTGGGTTGTTTGTCTTTTTGTTTTTGAGATGTAGAATTTCTTTATATACGCTAAATATTATACTGTTATTGGATAAATGGTTATCAAATATTTTTTCCCACTGAGTAGGCTCCATTTTCACTTTCTTGACACACTCCTTTGAAGCACAAAAGTTTTTAATTTTGAGGTGGTCCCATTTATCTTTTATTTCTCTTGTTGCTGTGTTTTGGGTGTAAGGTTTATGAAACCATTTCATATGACAAGAGCTCATAGAGGCTTCCCTATATTATCTTCTAGGAGTTTTATTTTATTGGCTCTTATATTTATATCTTTGATCCATCTTGAGTTAATTTTTATTTAGGGCATGAGATGGTGATCCTCTCTCTTTAACTGGCTGTGGATATCCAGTACTCCCAGCACCTTTTGTTGAAGAGGACATTCTGTCCCAGTTGAGTGTGTTTGGTGACACTGTCAAATATCAGTTGACCATGTTTATGAGGATCTCTATCAGAACTCTCAGTTTGGTTCTATTGGTTTGTATGTCTATCCTTGTGGCAATACCATGCAGATTTGACTACTGTAGATTTTTAGTAAGCTTTAAAGTCAGGTAGCATGATTCCTCCAATTTCGTTTTTCTTTTCCAATATGTTTTTTGCTATTAGATGCAACTTGCCCTACCAAATAAATTTCATAATTAGCTTTTCTAATTTAGTAAAAAATGCAGCTATAATTTTTATTGGGATTGTGATAAATCTGTAAATCAATTTGGGTAGGAAAGACATCTTAATGATGTTAGTCTTCCAATCCATGAACATGGAATATTCTTCTATTTATACAGGTCTTCTTTGATTATCTTTAACAATGTTGTGAAATTTTCTGTGTACAAGTCCTTTACATATTTAAGTTTTTTCCTAGATAATTGATTTTTTTAGTTGTTATGGTAAACTGACATTTTTCTTGATTTCTTCTTCAGATTGCTCAGTAGTGTACAGAAATTCTACAGATTTTTGAGTGTTGATCTTATATCCTGCCAATTTACTGTACTCATTTATCAGCTTTAGAACCTTTGTTGTATATTTTTCAGGGATTTCTACATATAGGATCATATGATCTACCAGTAGTGAAATTTTCACTTCTTCCTTTCCAATTTGGATGTATTTTATTTCATTTTCTTGCTTCAGTTCTCGAGCAAATACTTCTAACACAATATTAAACAGAAGAGGTGAGAGTGGCATCCTTCTCTTATTCCAGATTTTAGAGGGAAAAACATTAGCATTTCACCATTGATTATAATGCTACTTGTGGACTTTTTGTATATCCCTCTTATCACGTTGAGGAACTTTACCTCTATTGCTATTTTTGTAGGATTTTTATCAATAAAGGATGTTGTATTTTGTCAAATGCTTTTTCTGTATCAATAGAGATGATCATGTGTTTTTTTCTCCCCATTAATCCATTAATGTGGTGTATTACATTCATTTTCTTAAGTTGAACCATCCTTGCATACCAGGGATGAGACCCACTTGGTCATGGTGTATAATTCGTTTGATGTGTTGTTGAATGTTATTAGTGAGCATTTAGTTTTTGAGTATTTTAACATCCAGTTCCTTTAGAGAGATTGGTCTATAGTTTTCTTTACTTGTGGTACCTTTATGTAGCTTTGGTTTTAAGATGATGTTGGCCTCATAGAATGAGTTTGGCAATGTTCCCTCCACTTTTAGTTTCTGGAATAGTTTAATCAGGATTGGTGTTAGTTGTTGCTGGAATGATTGGTAGATTTCACCTCCGAAGCCAGCTGGTCCTGGGCTTTCCTTATTTGATAGGTTTTTGATGACTAATTCAATCTCACTACTTGTGATTGTTCTGTTAAATGTATCTACTTCTTCTTTTATCAATGTAGGCTGCTTGAGTGTTTCTAGAAATTTGTACATTTCATTTAATTTATCCATCTTGTTGGCATACAATTTTTCAAAGTATCCTCTTATGATATTGTTGTTGTTGTTTTTTTGTAGGATCAGTGGTGATATCCCATTCCTTATTTATTATTTTATGTATTTGCATTTTCTTTTTTTCTTTGATAATCTAGCTAAGAGTTTGTCAATTTCTTAATCTTCTCATAAAACCAGCTTTTGATTTTATTGATGTCTATTAGTGTGTTTTTTTTTCTCAGTTTCATTTAGTTCTTCACTAAGCTTTATTTCTTTCCCTCTGCTTGCTTTGAGATTAACTTCTTTGTTTACTAAATTTTTTAGTTCCTCCAGGTCTACAGTTAGGTCTTCAATTTTAGCTCTTTCTTCTTTATTAATATAAGCATTTCTGCTTATAATTTTCCCTCTTAGCAATGTTTTAGCTGCATTTAATAGGTTTCGATATGTTGTGTTCTCATATTCAGAGTTAAATTCTATTACCGAAGCTTACATTTCAAGAAATAGAAGAGCTAGTGTTATATGTGGTTTTGACTCTAAACTCTGAAGTGCACACAATGCATCTGCCAATACCACCATACTTGTACTTACATAATGCATTATCCAGCAACATAGTGTTCCATATTGCATTGATTCTGATCAAGGAACAGACTTCATTGCCAATGATGTGGAGAAATGGGCACATGCTCATGGAATTCACTAGTTTTACCATGTTTATCCTGAAACTGTTGAATCAATACAATAGTAGAATGGTCTTTTGAAGTCTCAATTAAGGAGCAACTGGATAACAAATAACCTGCCAGGCTGGGGAAGTGTTCTCTAAAAGACTGTATATGTTCTAAATCAGTGTCCACTTTATGGTGCTCTTTCTTTGATAGTAAAAATTCACAAGTCCACAAAAATAATTTTGCTTCCTGTCCTTGCATTCTTAAAATGTGCTGGTCAACAGGTCTTCATTCCAAAAGGAGTAGTACTCCTACCAGGAGACAAAACAATGATTCTAGCAAACTCAGAGTTAATATTGCCACTTGACCATTTTGGGATCATCATACATCTGAAACAACAGGTAAGGAAGGTAATTACTGTATTGGCTTAGATGATTGATCCTGATACTCATGGGGAAATAGAACTGCTTCTATACAACGGATTTAAAGAAGATTTTGCTTTGAAAACATGAGAACCTTTAGGGCCACTCTTGTTACTGTGAATTGTGATTAAAGTCAAAGTAAACCTGTAACAACCCAATCCTGGTAGGGCTACTAATGGTCCAGAAAGTTCAGGAATGAAGGTGTGTGTCACCCCATCAGGCAAATAACCACAGCCAGCTGAGGTGCTTACTTAGGGTAAAGGAAATATGTAATGGGAAGTGAAAGAAAAAGCTGTGACCATGTGACTAGTTACAGAAATAAGAACTATAATGGATATGAATATTCATTCCTTGTTTTGTTATTAATATGCTTGTATGTATGCAAAAATCAAATATCTTTGTTTTCTTTCCTATATTATCCCCTAATTATATTCAGAAGTTGACTTAAACTATGCCATAGTATTTAAGTCATAGTATTTCAAGTTTAAGAGTGACTGTTACCCAAGAACTTGCACCATCTTCTGGAGAAAATCAGTGCATTTCCAGTTGTATGTACAACTAAATATTGTAAGGAGAAAATATGACTTTTCTTGACAATGGGTGGATTTTGATGGTTAAGCATATGTGTCAGTTTGGCCAAGTTTTAGTACCCAGTTGTTTTATCAAGCAAACACTGGCCTGATGGTTACAGTGAGAATATTTTATGAATTAAAATCAACAGTAAGTTGATTGCATCTATAGCTGATTATATCTACAATCAACTAAAGAGACTGCCTTTGAAAATGAGCAAACTCTCATCCTATCAGTTGAAGCCTTTAGAAAGAGAAATGATGATTTCAGCAATCAGAGGGAAGAAATTCCATCTATGCATGTCAGCCAGCTTCTTCTGTGGAATTCATCAAATACCTTCATCAGCATTCCCAGATTGCAGCTTGCATCTTACATTCCACATTTGTACAAGCCAACTCCTATAATAAATTTCAAATTATCTCATGTTGTTTCTGTTTCCCTGGACAAAACTATCTAATACAAATTTCAATATGAAATTTAAATTTTATGGAAAATAAAAGCAGAATATATTACATGTTATGAAGTACATTGTACACAATGCTTCAAATCATAATAAAATATAAAATAATGCATTAATCCTATAATGTGACTTTCTCACATTTCATGTAGGGATGAAGAAGAAATAAATGATTACTGGAGAATTTTGCAGAAGTATACTTTTCCTCATTTTCTTTAAGAAAAATATTGGGATATACCAGCCCTTGGGTAATGAAAATGTTATACTAGTTTTATTCTAGATCAGTTATGAATTTGTTTTATATTCAGATCTATAATCACCCAGGAAATATATTTTGATGTTTGAGAAGTGAAAATAACTTTATTTATTCCACATTACCACACAGATAATGTTGCCCCTTGTATTGCTATGACATTCATATATCTGCTTATTTTTATTTTCTGTTTAGAGAATCTTTAGATTACATAAATGCTGCATCAAAAGTATAGGGGATTCCCATATACTCAACCCCCTCCCCCTCCCACAGTTTCCCCATTAACAACATCTTTCATTAGTGTGGTATATTTGTTACAATTGATGAACCCATATTGAAGCATTGCTACTAACCATGGTCTATAATTTACATTACAGTTTATACTATACCCCACACACTTTTATACGTTTTGACAAAATGTATAATAGCTTGTATCTATCATTGCAATATCATGCAGAATAATTCCAATGACCCCAAATTCCCCATGTTTCACCTATTATTTCTTTTCCCTCCCCTCAGAACCTCTGGTGACCATCACATTTACATTAATTTTACAAGCTCAATGTATTTTTATTGAATTTATTTTTATATCAATGTTACAAGTTAATCAGTTAATTTAAGATAATAACTAAATGAGCAATATATCAAATTTAGTCAGCAATTACACCCTCTCCCACTTAAATTTGTTTATTCTTCAATCTTGAGGAATTTAGTATGTCATCTAATCTGTTAGCCTCAGGCTGAGAAAGAATGTAGATATTATGGGGCAGAAGAATGGAACTGTTTTGCTGGCATTTGAAGCTACTCCTTGCTTTTGAAATGGGTTTAGTCCATCATCATCATTTTTTTCTTGTCCAGGGCAAGCCCTAAGAACTGGAGAGAAGGAGCTTGCCATGTACTTGCTGGGTTTCAGGGCTAAACTGGCACAAGAACAATCCAAAGGCTTTAAGTCTCTGAGAAATATTCTTAACAGGTACTATGAAAATTATATGTTCAAATAGAAGCAGTGGAAGCATCATGATTAGCGGATTTATAGTTGAGTATAAATAAGTTATATTGGAGAAATAATATTCAATTGGTATATATATATATATCCTTTTGCCAATGCCATGTTGTTGTTTTTTTAACCACTGTAGCTTTATAATATGCTTTAAAGTCAAGTATTATGAGTCCTCCAAATTTGTTCTTTCTCAAGATGTTTTTGGATATTTGGTGCCACTTAATCTTCCAAACAAATTTGATAATTGGCTTTTCCATGTCTGTAAAACTTTTGTTGGAAATTTTACAGTGATTGCATTGAATTTGCAAATCTGTTTTTTTAGAAAAATGTTATTTAGTCTTCTAAACCTGAACATGAAATCACCTTCAATTTATTTAGTTCTTGGATTTTTAGCAGTGTTGTTTATTTTTTCTGTACCAGTCTTTTGCATCCTTAGTTAATTTTATTCCTAGATATTTGATTCTTATAGTTGCTATTGTAAATTGAATTTTTTCTTGATTTCCTCCTCAGATTGTTTATTACTAGTGTATTGAAACACTACTGATTTTTGCATGTTCATCATATATCCTGCCACTTTTTTTTAAACTCATCTATTAGCTTTAGTAGCTTTGTTGTAGACTTTTCAGGACTTTCTATATACAGGAACATTTCAATGGCAAATTCTAATAGTTTTACTTTTTTTTTTCAATTTGTACAATTTTTATTTCTTTTTCTTGCCTAACTGCTCTAGAAAGAACCACTAAATAATCTAGAATAATAATAATGAAATTGGGTTTCCTTGTCTTATTCCAGATCTTAGAAGGAAAATGTTCAGTCTTTCATCATTGAGTATGATGTTACCTGTGTCTTTTTCATTTATACCCATTATTGTGTTGAGGATGTTACCTTCTATCCAAGGTTTCAAAATGTTTTCATGAAGATAATATGCAGATTTGTGAAGGCCTTTTCTGCATCAATAGAGATGGCAATGGAGTTTTTCTCCATCAATTTGTTAATGTGGTATACTGTATTAACGGATTTTCTTGTGTTGAACTGCCCTTGCATACTGAAATGAAACACACTGATCATGGTGCAGAACTCATTTAATGTCTTGTTGGACAACATTTTCAAGTATTGTTTTGAGGATTTTTGCACCTAAATTCATTAGAGAGTTTTGTGTGTAATTTTTTTCTTGTAGCATCTTTTCCTGGCTTTGGTTATAGGCAGGTTTTTCACAGAATGTATTAGGTAATCTCCCTTTCTTTAATTTTTTGAGGATTTTTAGCAGGTATTAGGTTTTTTTGGAATGTTTGGTATACTTCATCTGTGTAAACATCTGGTCCTATGATTTTCATATGTTCAGAGGTTTTTGTTGACTGATTCACTCTCATTATTTGTGATTGGTCTATTAAGGCCTTTTATTAAATCTAGAGTTAGTTTAGTTTCTGTATTTCCAGGAATTCATCATTTAATTTAAGTTGTCCAATTTGTTGGCATACAGTTGTTCATAATATCCTCTTATGGTCTTTTTAATTTGGTGGTTTCAATAGTGATGCCCCCTCTCTATTTTCTGACTTTATTTGCATCTTCTCACATTGTTTTTTGCTATTCTAGTTAAGGATTTGTCAATTTTATTAATTTTCTCAAATACAAGCTTTGGTTTTGCTAATTCCTTCTAATTTTTTTTCTTGACATTATTTATTTCTGTTATAATCTTTGTTATTTCTTTTCTTCTGCTTGCTTTGGGATTAGTTTGCTGTACTTTTAATTAGTTCCTCCAGGTGTGCAGCTTGGTCTTTGATTTTAGCTCTTTCTTTTTATATAATATAGGCATTTAATGTTATAAATTTCCCTCTCACCACTGCATTCAATGCATCCCAAGTTGTGGTATATTGTGTTCTCTTTTCTCTTTTCCTTGAGATATTAACAGATTTGTCTAGTAATTTCTTCTTTGACCCACTGATTGTCTTAAGAGTTTGTTGTTTAGTCTGCACATATTTATGAATTTTCTATATATTTGGGCCTTCTGTCCATTATTGATTTCCAGATTCATTCTGTTGTGGTAAGAGAAACAGTACTTCTTAATAAATTTAATCTTTCTAAAATCATTGAGACTTGTTCTGCAATTAACATGTGGTCTATCCTTGATAATGATCCATGAGCACTCTACAAACAATGTATATTTTGCTGTTTTTGGTGTGCAATAATCTGTATATACCTGTTAGGTCTAGTTCCTCAGATGTTTAATTCAAGATACCTTTCTTTAGTGATCCATTGCCAAAATGTTCTGTCTATTGCTGAGAGTGGTGTATTGAAGTCACCCACTATGATTGTAGAGGCATGTGTTTTTCCCTTGTGTTTTGTCAATGTTTGCCTCATGTATTTTGGGACATCTTGGTTAGGTGCATGAATATTTGTGATTTTTCTTTCTTCTTGTTAGATTGTTCCTTTTATTAATATATAGTGTCTTTCCTTGTCCCATATAAGAGTTTGCATTTAAAGTCTATTTTATCTGATGTAAGTATAACTACCACAACTTTTTGGGGGTTACTGTTTGCATGGAAAACCATTTCCCAAACTTTTATTTTCAACTTATTTGTGACTTTGGGTATAAGGTGAGTCTCTTGTAGAGGGCATAAAAATGGTTCATTTTTTAAATATACATTCTGCCAATCTATGTCTCTTAATTGGTGTGTTTAATACTTTTTTTTCAGGCCAGTAAAAAAAATTTATTGAGAAATGCGAGAAAGAACTGAATTTGATAGAAATGTGAGAGAAAGATGGAAATACACATCAAGATTTGGTGTGGGCTTCTCCAGGCAGAGATAGCCTGTTGATTACTTTAACACTCAATATTATTTCTTTAAAGGCAGTACTTACTTCAACCATTCTATCGCTAAGCTTATATATGTCATTTCCTCCTTTTGTTTTTATTCTTACCCTCTTAGTTACCCTTGCTAAAATAATCTTCTGAGAAAGGCAGGGTTCAACTCTCTTACAAAAACAATGGAGGAGGAAAGGCCAAAAGCTATATGAGGAAGCTACTTTTGGGATTTGCAGACCTGGAGAGTGCAGCACATCACCCAGGAGGGAGAAGGACAGAGAGACAAGAGGTCAAGGAAAAACCATGATTTCCTTGTCCCTGTGGCTGAGAATGGTACATATGTCACACCCTCAAGGTGAATAGCCTTGGTAAAACTCTTGGCTTACTGCAGCCAGCTGAGTGTGATAGAACATTTTCCTCTGTGGGAGGAAGAGGGGTCTTGTGGAGGGCAGAGGGTGGTTCTCTTCAGTAAGTTTAGACAGCTGAAACCCCTGTCAATCTCAAAAGAGACCCAAGTCAGCAACAAAGCAGACCCAGGAAGGGGTGACAGGATCTGATCAGGCAGGCAGTCACACCCAACTGCCCTGGAAGAGAGAGGAGTTAGATCAGTGAAGGGGTGGAGACAGGCACCTAATCAGCCCTGGTGAGAAGGAAGCCAAGAGAGAAAGCTGGCAAACTGTTAGAAGCCCAACTTTTGTGAAGGAAAGGAGACAGGGAGAAGCACAAAAGTTTTCAGAAGCCTATTTAACTTGTAGAGTAAGAGTACCTCAGTGTAGAAACACCTGCCTCACATATACAAGGTCCCTGGTTTGATTCCAGGTACCCCCTAAGAGAAGGGATCCAGAGTGATCCACTGGGTGGTCAGGCACTCAATGAGCAACTTACGACAGGGACCTCATAGACTGAGACTTTTTGTTTTAGGTTTTTGAATCTGTTATTTTTATTTTTTATATTTTATTTTATTATTTTATCTTTAATTTTTTATTTTGTTCACTAAAACCAGTTACCTGCAGATGACAGGCTGCAAGTTGATTGAATAATGAGCACTAGCAGCCTGAGATGATTCCTAGGGGCCTAAGAGATAAGCTTGTTTACCTGGGTTGTTACTCTTGTTTGTGTTTGTTGTGTTTTCTCTTTCTTTGTTTCTTTTTATTTTCTTTTCCTAATTTTCCTGTTGGTTTGTTTATTTCTTTGCTTTCATTTTTTTCCTCTTCCATTGCTTTTCATTCACTCCACCATTTTTGCTTGGTCTTCATTTTATTTCTTTGCTTTTTCTTTTTCTTCTTCTTCTTCTTGTTCTTCTTCTTGTTCTTCTTCTTGTTCTTCTTGTTCTTGTTCTTCTTCTTCTTCTTCTTCTCTTCTCATTTTCTGGTCTTTTATTTTATTCTATTTTTTTTCTATTTTTTTCCTGTTTCATTTTTTACTTCCACTTTTTTGTTCTAATTCTTTTATATTTTTTATGATTTTCACTGTTATTACTTATTTATTTTCCTTGGCCTTTTATAGTTCCTTTTCTATCTTTTAAACAAATTATTACTATTATTTTTTTCCTGTGTCTCTCTTTTCTTTTCTATGATCTTAATACTTTTTCAAGGGAATATAGACAACAACCACATTATAGAATAAGAGTAACTAAGTATGAAAAAGGAAGCTTACCACAAAAAAATGAACAAATTAAAACCCTAGAGTAGAAAGAGAAACTAACCATCTGAATAAGCCCATCAAGATAAACAGATGTCTAGGCACCAATAAAAAATTACAAGCTATATTAAGAAACAGAAAGGTATGTTCTAGGTTAATAAACAAAATTAAAAAAAAAGAAGTAGATGCACAGTGTGGAAAAACTAATCAAGGATATCCAAAAAATAACATGAATTAACTTAATGAGGTGAAGAAAGATATAAAGGATATTAAGAAGACACTGGGGCAACAAACTGAAGAAATCACAAATACACCTAAGAAGATGATAGATTCAATGATGATAAATGGCACAATACAAGAAATAAAAAATAAGCTGGAAAAGTATAACAGCAGATTTTAACAGGGGAAAGAATTAGTGACTTTGAAGTTAGTATATCTGATTTAAGAGACATAGTAGAACAGATATATAAAAAGAAAAATTCAGCAGGGACACAGGAGCTGAATTAAAATGTGAAATGCACAAACATATAAGTATAGGTGTCCCAGACAGAGAAGAGAAGGGAAAAGGGACAGAAGAAAGTGTTCAGAGTAATAATGGCTGAAAATTTCCCAACTTTTTGAGAGACATGGATATATATGGTCAGGAAACACAATGCACCCCAAACAGTATAAATTCTAAGAAGCCTCCCCTGAAACGTATACTATCAGTTTGTCAAATGAATAACTGTAAGGGAGAATACTGAAAGCAGCAAGAGCTCTATCAGATATAAGGGAAGTTCAATAACATTAAGCTTTGATTTCTCAAGTGAAACCATGGAGGACAGAAAGCAGTGGTATGACATAGGTAATGTGCTAAAAGAAAAAAGAAACTGTCAGTCAAGAAATAAGTATCCAGCAAAACTGGTGTATTAGTCAGGGTTCTCTCGGGAAACAGAATCAACAGGAGATATCCGTCAATAATATGAGAATTTAAAAGAGTCTCTCACGCAACCGTGGGGATGCACAAGTCCAGGCTCCACAGGCAGGCTGCAAACCAGTGGCTCCGATGAAAATCCAACGAAGGGTCATTGATGAGTTTCTGGGAGAAGTTGCCTGTCCAACGA
>JAQZBX010031950.1:0-26087 GCA_029593785.1 Cabassous unicinctus
AAAAAAAAGAACTCAAGGAAGAATGCTGTTTCCCATCAACTTTGGGAAGATGCAGCCTCTAAAAGCACCTGGCCTTTCTCACTGTCATGGTCATGTCTCTTGCCTGGCCCACTTTTTGGGCCTGCTTACCATCATCTTCTTTATCCTTTTAGTGGAACCATGTATCTTCTAAATTCTTTTTTTTTTTCTTCCCCAGAATCAACACCTTTCAGAACAAGATATTAGTCACGTGGGGATTTCATCCAGCTCCAACCATGGTGCTGGACCCATCTCTCAACCTCAATAACAGAACAGCCAGAGGGTTTTACACCCTGTCAGGCAAGGCCTACTCCCCCTAACCAGCAGGGAACAGCTACAGAAGAATGAATATGGCCCTCCTTCAGCTCCCCCTTAAGAATAAGGGTGTAAACTCTCTGAAGGGGAACTTGAGGCAGGTTAGTATAGTAAAAGAGGGAAAGCAGCTGGGACCCAGCATTGAACATGGCCAGCAGAGAACATGGCCACAAGACCCCACATGGAAACCTCCTGAAGGGAAGGCCACTACTAAAGAACAAAGCCCAAAAGATCCTGTGACATTCTAGCCACAAGGTCTCATTTGGAACTCTTTCCAGGGTCAAAGAGAAGCCCCAGATAACCCCAAACAGGCCTCCTCATTAGGCCCCCAAGAACTAAGAAGAAAGGGTCATAAAGTAACCAATCAGAACAGCAAATAGCTGGGGCCCCTTCCCAACATTATGACGGGAAAGGAGCAAAAGGCTTTAAAAAGGCCTAACCCAGGGCGCCACGCACACGTCTTATCCTGCAACATGCCTGCAATCTATGTCTCAGAATGTGTACTTTTTTCTTGCTTTTTAATAAACTCTTTACTCCAAGAACCTAGAAGCCCAGAACCCAGAGCATACCACTAACACGACATTCCCTACAAAATCCTGTGTTTCAGACCTTATTCCCCAAATACATTCATATTCTCCTCTTTCATTCTTGCTCTTTTAGTTCAATGCTTGATAATGGTATTATGCAATATTTACTCAGAGAATGAATTATCCCTCAATATCTGTCATTAAAATTTAACATTCTTTAAAGAATTAAAAATTTCACATACTATCTCTATAAAAGATGACCATGCCAGTGGAATATGATCCTTCCTTTGTACCACCACAGCACTTTATAGTTGTACCTCCTTAAAAGGACTTCAGCAACAGAGCAGAATGTCAGTGGTATATATTTTCATCTTGAGGTCAGGGTTAGGTTTTTATATCTTTCTATCCCTTGTAGCACCCAGAAAATTACCGTGTACCTGAAACCCATGCAATTAGTAAGCATCAAATAAAAATTAAAAAACTTCAGCTTAATTCTAAACTTATTGCTGGTTTTAGCATCCTGCACTGTTTTCAAGTATGAGTAGAACTTAATAAACGTCTCCAAGTTGAATATAGTACATAACTTTTGCTATAAGGACTAGAAATAAGGAGAAAAGGCACGGTAGACAGACATTTTAAAAATCCCACTGACTTTCAATAAAATTAACATTAGGACCAGAACAGTTGCAGCTTGGATTAAAATTTCCTTCTAGTTTAACTTGAGATGGTTTGGTAAGAGCAAATAAAGCCCAAGAAGAATCTGAATACTGTTCCTTTCATCAGAAGGGTATGAGGTCAGATGACAATTTCCAGGGCAAAGATTGGCAAGGTTATGTAGAAGAGTATGGAAAGGAAAAAAAAGTGACCGGTTTTTATAGTGAGTGTTTCAAAACTTATTTAAATAAAGAATAAAATGTTTTTGCATTGGTGATACAGCAATTGAAAAAAAAAAAGCTCTTAAGATGTTTTTATCAGGTGGTTTAAAGTTTTTCACCCCACTGATACTAATTGTTATACAAAGTATTAATTCTAAATCTATACTGCTTAAGTTTATGAAGTTTTACTGTTGTACCTTGTTCTATAGTTAAGCAAAGAATCACTGAGTTACAAATTTGAGTGAAAAAAAATCATGGCTTTAGAAAACCAATACTTAAATAATAGAAGGATTAAAACAGAATATTACCTGTGTTCTGCTGCTGGAACAGAATAGCCTGGAACAGCGTCTTTTGTTCCATAATATTTTTTAATTAAAGCAATTCCTGCTACCGTATCTGTTCCTTTGAAGTTAACCAAATGGGCAGATGCTCCTATGCCAGCAGTCTGAAAAATAAACCATGAACCAGAATCCAAAAAAGAAAAACCCATACTTGCGATATATAAAAGTTCCCAAAGGAATTATTTTCTTTAGCTATTCTTAGAGAAATCTATGACAAAGATTTTTTTCCTAAATATTTAAGGATTCAAATATTACCTCCTCAAAGACACCAATTTAATAGTGCTCCATCCCACTTCCCATCACCCTTTATTCCCTTACCTTGCCTTCTGCTTCTAGCATTAGCTGGTATCTGATATATTACATAGTATGTGTGTATGTACATATGTATTTATCAATCTAAATATATAAAGAAGAAAAAGTTTATTTTGTTGAAGGCTACATCCTATGTTCCTTGAACAGAGGCTGACACAGTATAGTTGCTGTGACAGTTCAAAGCTTTTCTGGATCCTAGAAAAGATCATGTCCTTAGAGCTAATCCAGTCCTGTGCATGTAAACCTACCATAGGTGGAAACTCTTGAATAAATTACTTCTGTTAAGGGCCTTTGATTAAATTGTGTGACCCAGGGTGGGTTTTAAACCTCTTATTGGAATCCTGTATAAATGAAGGACTAAAAGCAGCAGACAGAAAAAAAGTGGCAGAGACAGGGAAACCCCGAGGGGCTGAGAGAGGTCCCAGAGGCTGGAGGCTGGAATCAGAGCACAAAGGCATAGAAAGAGGCCCTGAGAGGCTGAGAGAGAAGGCCCAGGGAGAGCAAGAAGCTGAAGCAATGAGGTCCAGAGAGGAGGGGAGGGGAGGGATGAGGGGAGAGGCCTATGGCTTGACCCCCACCCAGATGCTTGATGAGGATGGAACTGAGAAGATGGACAAACCCTTGGAAAGGGTGGGGCTGCCGCTCCAAGTCCTGGGGAGAAAAAATCATAGTTCTATAGATGATTTTCAGACTTCTGAAATCTAACGGAGTATGCCCTGCAGGTTTCTGGAACTGTTTGGGAACTGTGACCCCTGTTTCCCTTCCAATTTCTCCCTATGGCAAGGCAAACATGTATCCTGTGACTGCCCCTCCTTTGTATAACTTGTTTTGTAAGTTTCACAGGTCCATAGGCAGAGGGGAATTTTGCAAAGACTGCATGCTTATAACTGATTTATGAGATTTTGTATTTAGCATTGTTACTACAATGATTTGAGGTTTTCTGAAATATTTTGATGGAATGAATGTATTTTGAATATGGAAAGAACATTGTCTTTTTGGGATCCAGAAGGTGGAATATAACAGTTGCTTACTATATATCTGTTGACTGAATCTCCTGAATTTCCCAAATGTGGTTTACTTGGAACCAAGACCAATCCCAATAGCTTTCCCAAAAAGTTTATAGTGGTACTCTAACCCACAGTCCACATTTTATTAATGAGGTTCATTTTTCACAGCTTCTTACCTCTTGTGAAGAGACTCCTCTGTAGCCAAAATCATGTAACTTGTACTCCAAACCATTTAAGTTACCAGAAGTTTCTAACAAATATTTGGCCAATATTTTCTTCTGCTCTCTGGAATTTGTGGCCACTGTGATTGGATACCAGGACTGAACAAGAATAGTCTGTAGCAACAAAATTAACCACAAATATTAATACATAAAAATACTGGGTTCTTTATGAGGAAAATCTTAGCTCTTTCTGCAGACATTTCCTGGACTTCCATACTAATAGATATTAAGACAGTCTGCTACTAATTCTTACTTTTATTGTAGGTAGTTAACAATGAATTGCCCCCAACCCCACCCAGAGGCCTTTAAATAAGACATCTTACTCTAATTTCTATGTTCAGTATTTTCTGTACATATCTGGTACTCAATCAGTATTCATTTGTTGAATTTAAATAAATTTTCACATGTTAATTCAACTCAGATATTGATATTATCTAGGAGAAAGAAATGAAACAAAATATGAAAAACTCCAGTTGAGTTGTAAAGGTACAATATTGACCTTACCCCTCAAGAAATGCCAAGGAAGGAGAGAAATAACTATCAGACAGTTTTCCTTCACATCACCATTTCCTTTCCAAAGTCCAACAAAATGAGCTTAAATTACACTTTTAATAAAATCACTCCCCTTTCAAAAAGATCGCTGTAGGTATAAGCAAAGGAAAAACAGGCAAGCTAGTTTGGGTTAATGCAGGGTCTAATAAAATAGGCCTTGTTGGAAACTTTTCCAAAACAGCAATTTGCTCACACAAATTAGGATAAAATTTTTAGCTGAAAACAGACTAAAGTAAATGAACTCACAAATCTCACTTAAGAATTGTTTATTATCATGTTATTGTACAGGATAAAGAATTTCAAAGAATGAAAAATGGTGTGGTATAGTTGAAATGATATTGAACCTAAATCTGTTAACTAGTGTGTTTACCTCTCAGCACTCAATTACCCCATCTATGAATGATTAACATAATATGTTCTAAAGTCATCTTTTCTTTCCAACAGAAGAAAGGTTTTGCTTTATTTTGTTTTTTTGGGTGAGAAAAAGAGGTAAGTTTGGCCTAAAGTGCCCACTCCTCAGTCCTCTTGGTGAGCCTGAGACCACTTTGCAGAATCCTTAGGGTCTCTTAAACATGTTTTGAAATCTGATTAGAATTGAAGGTTTATTCTAGCACCAATATTGAAATTAATAGAGCAATTTAATAATTTTGGTGGGTTTTAAAATTCAGTATACCTGATGAATAATAATCAAAGGGTAGTTAGTAATAACTTTGAACATAAACAGGGAGAGGCAACATATGTTGGGAGAAGGAACAGGTACTATTTAGTACTTATTTAGTATTATTATTTAAAATGTTTGAAATCAATGACTGCCTAAAGAACCTCTTCAAATTTGTAAATAAGTCTGTAGGGCTTGGCAGCAATTCAAATATAAGATGGTAAACTGGAGTAGGGAATTGATAAGGGCAGGATGAACCTACCCAACTTCCCAAAAAATCCCACAAAGGATACAAAGTGATACTGAAGAAATGTTTTCAGAGAAAGAAAGAGGGGAAAAAAAAAAGCTCTATCAGAAACTACAATATGGGATAGTGGCAGACCCTAAATCCCTTGCCTTAGATAAAAATACCTATCCAGCATTGAAATTACTTAAAACACTATATACTAGGAAGAATAAAGTTTTGTTTTGGATTATAAGCAACTGAAAACAAGGATCTAGGTAACATTCTTTGTACAAAAGCTAATTTCATTTTGGATTTATATTTAATCATTTCTTTTAATAAAAATGGTAATATTTGAGTGGTAAGGAAAACTCACTTCAGGTATGAAGGCTGGAGAAAGCTGAAGAACATCTCTATTGATTAGAAACTTGAGGTCAAGAAAAGGCTGGACAGAACCGATGGAAGCTGAAGCTCTGTTTAATGGATACAAAGTACTGGTCTCCCTTTCCTTTAACTTTCTCATGCAATAAGGCTATTTTCCTTTTGTAATGAAAGCATTTAAACTGCCAGATACTACTGCCACCAGGCTAAGTTACCATGGAGCCAGACTCAAATTATTATTGAAAAACAAAGGAAAACAATAGACATCATCAAGATGGTAGAGGTAGATGCTCACGGTTCTGTTCCCCACAGAAGTTTTAAACAAGCAGAAACAGGCAAAACCATCTTTTTGAGAGCTCTAAGAAACAGGTCAAGGGTTGCAGAAACTGGACAAGTACCAAATTAAGAAAAAGGCAACTTAAAAATGGTAGGAAAACCTCATGACGCCTTTGCTAGCCCTTTTCCCACCCCATCCCCAGCTCAGTGAGGAGACACCTGCACTCTCTGGTCCCAATTCCAGAGGGAGCAGAATAACCTTATGCACATACTAGGATGCATGTATGTGTTTAACAATCTGCTAGCAGCCTGAAGGACTGAAAAAGGAAACTTGTTGTAGGCTCACTGTCCCAGAACTTGCCCAGCATTTTAGAAGTGGCCCACAGGGCTGCATTTAAAATATAATAAAAAGCAGTCAAATCACAGTTGCCTTGCATAAAGAATTCTTGGTTTTAAGACATAAAATATAGCACTCAGTAGTTGGAGGAAGGATTATTGCCTGAGGGAAAAGAGAACATTTGGATCTGTGTAAATGGGGAAATTCCTAAGGCTACACGTGTATGGCCAGGACAAGAAACATGCCCAGAAAAGACTGGAAGGACCCATACACTTCAACCTTGGTCAGTTCTTTATACCCACTGTTAGAATGGCTAAGCTCTGAAGGAGAACACTCATACAGGCCAATCTGCAAAGACTGAAAAAAGAGTTTTCTTTTATTTTTTGTTGGTTCCTGACACTGAACGGAATCTCAAGTCATATACTAGCTGGGTACAGGCTTAAGGAACAGATGCCACAGAGAATAAATTCCAGAGATAACACATTAAAATGTCCAGTGGGCAACAAAAAAATTACAAGGTATACAAAGAAACAGGAAATGATGGCCCATGCAATGGAGCAAGAGAAAACATTAGAAATTTAAATGAGGAAGACCAGACTTTAGTCATACCAAAGACATTTAAAAATTGTCTTAAATATATTCAAAGAGCTAAATAAAAACATTGACAAAGAACTAAAGGAAATCAGGAAAATGACAAATGAACAAAAAGAGAATTTCAATAAAAAGATAAAAATAATAAAACATCAAACAGAAATTCTGGAACGGAAGACCAGAGTAACTGAAATATAAGATTCCCAAGAGGCTTTCAACAGCAGATTGAAGCTGGAAGAAGGAATCAATCAGTGAACTTGAAGGTAAGACAGCTGAAATTATTCAGTCTGAGGAGGACAAAGAAAAAGAATGAAAAGAGTGAACTGAGCCTAATAGCCCTGTGGGACAACACCATCAAGCTTACCAATATATGCATAAGGAAGTCCTAGAAGAAAAAGAAATAAGGGGATGAAAAGAATAGTTGGAGAAATAAGATTTTAAAGCTACCCAAATTTAACAAAAGACATGAACATATCTATCCAAGAAACTCAATGAACTCCAAATAGGATAAACTCAAAAAGACCCACACCAAGACACATTATAATCAAACTGTCAAATGCCAAAATCAGACTCCTGAGAGTCACAAGAGGGAACCAAGATGTCACATACAAAAAAGCTACAATAAGATTAACTACAGATTTCTCATCAGAAATCATGATGCAAGAAGACAGTGAGATGACAAATTTGAAGAACAAAAAGGAAAATATCACCAGTAAAGAATTTTATATCCGGCAAAAGTGTCTTTAAAAATGAGGGAGAAATTAAGACACTCCCAGATAAACAAAAGCTGAGGGAGTTTGTCACCACCAGACCAGCCCTTTCAGAAATGCTGAGAGTTCTTCAGGTTGAAAGGCAAGGATACACCACAGAAGACTGAAATGGCCCAAAGAAATAAAGATCTCTGATAAAGTTAACTACATAGGTAAATATAGATACCAGTACTATTGTTATGTTTGCTTTGTAACTCCTTTTTACTTCATACATGATCTAAAATGAAAGTGCATAGAAAGTAATGATGAATCTATGGTTTGGGGCACATAATTGTATCAAGTTGTAAACTGTGACAAGAACAACATAAAGGTGGGTGATGGAAGGGTATAGGAACATAGTTTGTATATGCCACTGGAGTTAAGTTGGTATCAAATCAAACGAGATTTAGGACATTAAATTTAAGTCTAATGGTAACCAAAATCTGAAAAAGATATACAGAAGGAAGATGGGATTCTAAAAGGTTATTACAAAAGATCAACTAAATACAAAAGAAAACAGTAATGGAGGAATTGAGGGATTAAAAAAAGGTATAAGACATAAAAGCAAAATAGCACTACTGACCAATGTGGCAGCATGATCCACAGCTCCTAACAGCATCTTTGAACAACTGGCAGAGCCATCTTCCTCAGAGCCCCCCAAAAATAATTAAACGGTTGCAGTAACTGAGCTAACAATGAATGAAGAAAATGCAACTTAAAAGTGGTAGGAAAAGTTCATGATACCCTTGCTGGCCCCTCCCCAGCTCATTGTGGAGTTGGCCTAAACTCAGTGCAGGTCTCTAGTCCAGTTCTGGAGGGAGTAGAGGAACTCCTATGCACATATTGGGGGTTCATGAATGTCTGAGCCAGTCTGAGCCTGAAGAACTGAAGTAGGGCATTCATCTCTAGCTTGCTGTCCCAGAATCTGCTCCACATGCAGAAGCAGTTTGCAAACAGCTAAATCAGTGTGAGAAGCAATAAAATCAATCACCAACAATGAACAATCCAAAAAGGAAATCAAGAAATTGAATAAAGAGTTTGAAAACAGACCCTCACATCTATGGTAAAGTGATTTATTTTTTTTGGAGGAGGTACAGGGGATTGAACCCAGGACTTTGTATACGGGAAGCAGGCACTCAAACCACTGAGCTACACCCGCTCCCCTATGGTCAAGTGATTTTTGACAAGGCTGTCAAATCCACTCAACTGGATCAGAACAGCCTATTCAACAAATGGTGCTTGGAAAACTGGATATCCATATCTAAAAGAAAGAAAGAGGACCCTTATCTCACACCTTATACAAAATTAATTCAAAATGGATCAAGGACCTAAATATAAAAACTAGAACCATAAAACTCATAGAAGAAAATGTAGGAAAACATCTTCAAGATCTTATGGTTGGTGGTGGTTACTTGAACCTTACACCCAAAGCACAACTAACAACAACAACAGTAATAGATAAATAGGACTACCTCAAAATTTAACACTTTTCTATTTCAATTTTGTTAAGACGGTGAAAATACAGCCAACTCAATGGGAAAAAATCTTCGGAAACCACTAATCTGATGAGTGATTGATCTCCATGTTATATAAAGAGATGATATAACTTAACAACAAAATGACAAGCAGCCATATTAAAAAATGGGCAAAAGAACTGAATAGAATTTTTCTGAAGTGGGAATACAAATGACCAAAAGACACATGAAAAGATGTTCAGTATCACTAGCTATTAGGGAAATGCAGATCAAAACTACAATGAGGTATCATCTCACACCAAACACAATGGCCATTATCAAAAGAACTGAAAACGTCAAATGCTGGAGAGGATGTGAAGAAATAGAACACTCCTTCACTTTTGGAGGGAGTGTAAAATGGTGCAGCCTCTGTGAAATATGATTTGGCGGTCCCTCAGGAAACTAAATATAGATCCACCAGATGAATTTGGCAATCCCACTACTAGGAATATATTCAGAAGAACTGAAAGCAAGGACGCAGAAACATATCTGCACGCCGATGTTCATAGCAGCATTGTTCATAATTGCTAAAAGATGGAAACAACCTAAGTGTCCTCATCTGATGAATGGATAAACAAGATGCTGTCTATTCATACAATGAAATACTATGGAGGAACCCTGAGGATATTCTGTTGAGTGAAATAAGCCAGACACAAAAGGACGAATATTGAATGGTTTCACCGATATGAACTAAATACAATGAGTAGACATATGGAGTTGAACTATAAAGTGTAGGTTGGTAGGAGATGGAATGTGGGATGAGAAGTGAGAGAAGATGCTGGATGTATATAGAATGTTTAATTAGGTCAAATGTAAATATGTGGTAATGGCTGGACTTTATAGTAGCATTTTATAGAGAATGTAACAAACACTGTTGATTTATGGGTGTGACTGTGGCTGAAACGAATAGTTTAAGAAGATTAATGTTAGTTTGAGGACAGCTGGAGGATATTACTGGGAAGGTGTAACAATGATTTTAGAACTAGATGAGGGTTATGGTTAATATAAATACAGGAATGTTCTACTGCAAGGGGTTAAGAATGTGGTGATACATGGGAAAAATATAACTAATGTAATTTATAGACTACAGTTAACAACACTAATATTTTTGTAGCAAAAAGCAAAGCTGGTACTATATTAATATTAAAGGTCAAAAAAAAAGAAAATGGGATTTGGTTTTGTGATATGAATATGATTAAGCATTTTTTTTCTCTTCATTTTTTTTCATTAATAAGAAGACTCTGTCATTTAACTAATATGGATTCATCTGTGTAGCTTTCTGAACACTAGAGGAACAACTGACTTAGTTGGAATTAGATGAGATAAAAGTGCCTAGACAGAACTTTTTAGGAGTAATGCTTCCATAGCTTGTTGAGCTGCCTTTTTCTGTTGTTTAATTTTTTTGAATTTGAAATAAAGTTATTTTAAAAAATGGAAAAAAAGAGAAAGCAATTCTATTTACAGTAGCATCTAAAAGAATCAAATAGCATCCAAGGATGTTTACCAAGGATGTAAAGGACTTGTACATACAAAACTATAAAACACTGTTGAAAGAAATTAAAGACAAAAATAAATGGAAAGATAGGCTTTGCTCATGGATTAGAAGACAATATCCTTAAGATGTCAGTATTACCCAAAGTAATTTACAGAGTCATCACAATTCCAATCAGATTTCCAATACCTTTTTTTGCAGAAATGGTAAAGCCAACCATCAAATTCACATGGAAGGGCAGGGGCCAAAACCATAAGAACTAGACTTTACACCAAAAGTGCAAGCAACAAAAGAGAAAAAAAAATAGGTAAATGGACGTCATCAACATTTAAAACTTTTGTTTATCAAAGGACATTATCAAGCAAGAAAAAAAACCTACAGAATGGGGGAAAGTATTTGGAAACCATATGACTGATAAGGGTTTAATATCCAGAATACATAGAGAACTCCTACAACTCAACAACAAAAAGACAAACTATCCTATTAAAAAATGGGCAAATGACTTGAAAAGACCTTTCACCAAAGATATATAAATGGTCCATAAGCACATGAAAAGATGTTCAACATCATTAACTATTAAAGGAATGCAAATCAAAACCCTAAGCGCCACTTCAAACAAACTAGAATAGCTGTTATTTAAAAAAAAGGAAAGTAAGTGCTGGCAAGGGTGTGTAAAAACAGGAACACTAGAGCACTGTTTGAAAATGTAAAATGGTATAGCTGTGGTGGAAAACATTTTGGTGGCTCCTCAATGTTATGTATCTTAAACTTGACAATTGTACTTAATGTGTTTACATAGGTGAATGTCCTTATTTTTAGCAAATAAACACAGAAATATTAAGTGGGAAAGGATCATGATGTATGCAACCTACTCTCAAATGTTTAGGAAATAGAAAGACAGATAAACAGAATGATATAATAAATGTAGTAAAATGTTAAAAGTTGGTAAATTTGGGTATATTTTTGTATTATGTTTGCAACTTTTTAAAGTTGAAATTTCACATAAAAAGTAAAACAAAACAAAACCAATTAAAAATACCCAAATGTGAACAAATTCATAGAGACAGAAAGTAAATTAAAATTTATTAGGGGTTGGGAGAAGAGAAAATGGGGAGTTATTGTTTAATGGATACACAGCTTCTGTTTGGGGTGTTGAAAGTTTTGGTAATGGAAGGTGGTCACACTTATGACAGTGTTAATGTAATCAATGCACTGAATTACACACTTAAAAATGGTTAAAATGGCAAGTTTTATGTAATACGTATTTTACCACAACAAAATTTTTAAAAATATTATATATTTGCTTACAATCTACTTCTCTAAGATGTTCAATATAAAATTTTTTACTTTATAGTTTCTTTGTGAAACAAACCAAAAATAATAATGGTTATTAAAACAGGCTCTCTGAAATATATATTTTTAAAGGCTAGTGTTTTTTTTCACTTTCAGAAAGGATAAAGGAAAACATCCTTGAGGCATGGTGGAATGGCAACTAATTCTCTATTTTCATAACTGTCTGCTTTAGGGAAATTCAATTAAACACAAGGGAGAGTACTTACTGACTAAATCCTAAGTCAGACAGAAAACTAAGAAAAAGTCAGAAAACTAAGAAAAAGAAATGATGACATTTTCAAAATGAAATTTATCTGTTTGAGATCTTTTGGCATTTTCAAGGTAAAAGGCTAGATAGACTAGATGATGTGGCTAAGAACTATTTTACTCATGTACTTTTATAATTGTCCCTCATATTCAAATATTTGCCAGTACAAATCCTACAAGAATTCTATAAAAACTATTATACATCCTCCTTTATTTGAGGTTCACAGTTAATTCAGTGTTCTCAACATCTAGTCTGCAGACTATTTAAAACCTTTTAGTTAACTGCACTTTTTTCTGCAGCTCTTTTTAGTCTATTTTTAGTTGATGCCCCATCAAGAGTCTAATGGGAAAGTTTTAATTTCCTGTCAATTTAGCAAAATGTATTTAAAACATATTCTTGGACCTCTTACTTTTTCAAGTTTTTTTCAGTTTTTATAAATGAACATCAAATATATTAGTTTACAATGTAACAGCAAAATTAGTTTAACCAACAATCTAATCAGATAAAAAGTCAATTGTAAGCACTAAGTAAACATGTCTCAGATAGTAAGGTGGTATTTCTATACTTACTTTCTAGGGTATTTCCTCCTAAAGATAAAATCTAAATTAAACTTTTGAAAATAGATTATTAGTATCAAAACTGCGATTGTGTGAAAAAATATGACTGCTTAGGTATAGATGCAAGGAAAATAAAAAGTTAGCAATATAAAGCTGGAGCCCATAATGTACCCTCCTTTTAGGTTTACAAATTAAAACAGTATCAACGGTGACTCTTGAACGCATTTAGATCAGGGGCTGAAAAATACCAGGTAATAGGGCCCAGGATCTAAACTGATTACATAAGACTGAAGAAAGTAGTTCTTAAAAGTCAGAAAAAAAAATCTCTTTAGTCCAACTAGAAGAGAACATGTATAAATGTCTTAAGTTACTAAAAACTTGCAGTTTTTCTAATTTTGCTTTAAGACAAAAAACATTAGGTATTGCAACAAATATGATGGAAGTCACTAAGCTTTAAAAGTAATTATTTCCAGGAATTTGATTTAGATAAACTTTCAGAACATTAGATCTCATTGGAAGGAACCTGTAACCTTAAAGATTATTTAGTCTAACTGTCATTTTATAGTTTAGGAAATTGAGACCTAGAAAGGTGAAGTAAATTGTAGGAGATTATACAGCTTTATTAGTAGAGCAAATTCTAAACTAGAATCCCAATTCAATGGTCTTTACATCTTCAATTAAAGTTAAGTAAGAATTTTTTTTTAAAAATCACCTCAATCCAATTTGTAAGCCAGTAACACTCTGGATCTGTGTTTTCCACTGTGAAGAGAACATTTCCTCTGGGAATGACAGAGCCCTCAGGAACAGCTTTTACTTCTATTGGAAGATGTCCATCATACTTCTGGTAGGAAACAATAATGACTTTATTTACTCAAAAGATGATACTCAATTACCTGTTGAGTTTCTTTAATAAGAACTTTGTACATTACAGAAGCTTACTTTACTATTTTAGAAACTTTGCTGTCATAGAAACCATATTGTGTATGTTTTTATATTGTTAGTAATCTAGTCAGAATATCATTATCCTCCTAAAATAAAGTTAGCTAAAATTATTAACAGCTTAGGCACTAATATTGAGTTTTAAATCTTATGCTGTTAAAGTGCTTCTATTAAGAATATCTTTCACTAGAAAAGGCAGATATTTTCAAACTGATCAAAACAAAAATTGTTTTTTTCTCTCTGTCAGAAAAGGATGAGTTAATTCCAACATCTTCCATAGTATTCCAAGAATACTATCTTTTAACTAAGTAGGTCATTTTTGTAAAAGAAAGGCTAAAAACTGGAAGATAAAAAAAGGGATTGCCTATTTAAAAATTTTTATTAGAGCAAAATGAAAAAAAAAAGAGAAATATTTACCCCCCTTTTAAAAACTGACTTTTTAATTAATCTACAATTTCCCCCCAAATTAGGCTGATAGTGTATTTGCTATATGGTATGTTATCAGATACTTAACCATGTCTCCCCCTCTTCTTCCCTCCCTTTTTAAACCTAAAAGCTGCAGCTAACATATAGTTAACAGAAGGCAAGTTGTTTTAAGTTTTTTCAGGAATCTTAATAGTTTATTTATGTGATTTGGGGACAAGATAATTAAATAAAAGAAAAATATGTTTAATGCGAGGCACTTGATGTATGATGATAAAGGCAGAAAATACTGTCTTAGAAGTCCTGGCTTGGACTCAAAAGCAGCCAGGAAACTTTGGGCAAGTTACTTAATATTTCTGGGTCTCAGAGTCTATGTTTATAAAATGGGGTTAGCCAAGATTGTCTCTAGAGAAACTATAAATATATAATCAAAAGATTTATCATCCTGCCACTGGGGATTATATTAATAAGCAAAGCACTGAAGTTATTACTGTATTCCATCTCACAAAAACTCAACAGATTTTACTGACCTTATTTAAAATACGGGAAAACTGCAGCAAAGAGTACTTATTTGACTTCTTTAAAGGCCATAATTAGCAAATAATAAAACTCAATACTATAATATAGGCATGAAAGTTTAAAGTTCTGAAATTATTTTGTGTTTGATAGTCTGTACAATGAAAAAAATTTTCATTTTTAAGACATAAATTATTTATTACTTAACAGTGCAAGATGCAGATTGATACCATTCCCAACCTAAAAAAAATACCAGGGAAATTCAACTCTTATAAATTCAGTTGGATCCCCAGAAGTTCAAGCAATGGATTCAAACATGTTATATGTGAATATTACAGTAAAAAAAGAAAAAAAAAAAAATCAACTTCATTGATCTGCATTAAACCATTCCAAATACTCAGTGAGGAAAATTTCCCAGAATTATTGTGTAATGATAGATTTGCAGCACCTATTTTCTTAGACAATCTACAGTCAGGAAATAGAACTAACTTTTGAAATTGCTAAATAACCATGCCCTTTCTTCATTATAGTGTATTTTCTAAGAAAGGATTAAATCACCTTTCTGAAATATGCTAGTTATTTAAATTTTAATTTATTTACATGATAACAATTTACTTAGACCTGATAGATTCTATATGTTAATGATTTGCCACAGGAAAAAAAAATTTAAATGTTACCTTTACCTTTTCAAAAGAATGTCTAAAATAGCCATCACATTCAGGTAACAGAAATGAGTTGTGATTATAGTCTAATTATTCAAATTCCTTTGCAAGAAATTTTGAACTAAAAGCAAAACCAAAACAGATCAAAACATGAAACCATTTTTTACCTCAAGAATGTAGTTCCATCCCTTTTCATTAAAGACATCATCTTGGAAATGCTCTTTGTAGACCTCTTTGGCTTCCTGGATTTTCTCTTTGGTCACTACTTTACCTAAAATGATAAATATCTTAGGTTCACATTTCTAAAGGCATGCTGCATGCTGCTGAATGGTAAATAGGATTAATGTCCCTAGTTACTCCCCCCATTCTACAACTGAGAGGTTAAATGGCACACTCAGAGTCAACAGCAAAGAAAGAAAAAGAATCAGCATTTCCAACTTATCACTCACTCTCAACATAAATGCTAATTTCTTATTTTAAAAGCAGATGTGCACTAGAAAAATTTTTAACTAAATGCATAGTATTTTCTAAAAATCACAATGTTAACTTATAAGAAGATACCTTTTCTTTAACTTATAAGAAGATACCTTTTCTATCTCTATTAATTTATATACTCTTCATATTTGAGAATAAGCCTTTGATAAAGATTCAAAAGCTTTATACATTTTTTCAGGTAAACCTTCTAACCTTATTCATGTAACACTCCTATTACAGGAAGACTGAACTTAAAGCAAAGTTTGGTTAAATAAACAAACAAATAAAAATACTAGGGCTTTGGACCTGGAATTAAATAAAGAACAAATTCTTTAATACTTCATCTATAATTTAAAGATAAGTACATGTATTTCACAGATCTGCTGAGGGAACTAAATTAGACAGTACATGTAAAGCACCTAGCAATATATCTGGCATAAATTACAAAAGCACCCATACATAAATACATGTTCATTCTTCATTTCATGCATCTCTGATAATATTTGGCAAACTACTGAAAGATAACTGATTCAGTTCTGCTCTTGAGAAACAGATGTCCATAAAATCAGAACACCACCTGGTACCCTCAGCAGGCATTTAGCAGAAAATCAACTGCTGACTGTGGCTGGAGAAGTACAACAGCAGGGCTAAATGGTGAAAAACTGTACTCCTTTGTGATTAAAATAAAGGATGTCTTCACGGCTGGTAATTCAGTAAAATTCACAATTACTAAAACATTCCCCTCAAAATACCGTTTTAGTTTAATTTCCTTATCTGTAAAATGAGGATAATAGAGTACCTACTTATAGGGCAGTTGTGAGGACTAAATGCATTAAGACTACAAAGCACTTACAATAATGCTGACTCATAGTAGGAAATCAATAAATTTTAGCTATAATTAATAATAAATAATATTTTACAAAGTTTTTAAGCTGAAGAAGTGAATTAAAGGTTACCATTAGTTTCTGGTAACTTTCTCTATACAAGATAACTAGCAAACACATTTAAAGTATCCTGGGTAATCTTCCTGCAAAGTACTTTTGATTTCTAGCAAGGTTTTCAAAAGTGTAACATATCTAACCGTCTGGTGTTAAAAATGCAAGGTTATAGAAAAAGGCTATTATTTACATAAAATTCACCTTAATCTGTATTCAATTCTGAGATTAACTTTATATGAAAAGATTAGAGATAAAATTTTCAAAGATGTATAAAAACTTTGGGAACTGTTTATCCCCTAGAAATACCATTACAAAATTGACTAGGAATGGCCTTTCAAATAAGAAAGCACAGAAATTATTCTGGGGATTTTTCTGCTATAAAACGCTTTTCAGACTAAGTTATATAGTTTTGAAAAAATGTCTTAAAGGTAAAACTGACTAGTACAAAAATATTCTATCTATAATTGCTATCATAATTCAGAATGAGTTCCCAGGTTAATGAACAAACCCTTGTGATGAATGCACAACCATGTTATTGCACCAAATACCAATGATTGTACACTTTGGATGAACTGTATGCTTTATTAATATGTACCAATAAAATTGATTTGTTAAAAAAAAATAACAAACCCTTTACTTTGAATTAATGACTAAAGGCTATTAATACAGCAGATCAGTTTCAGAAAATGACTGGCTTTTCTAAATTTAACAGAAAACTTAGTTGTAGAAAACCTTTCTGATATTTAGAACATCAAGCACACACACTGAATTTATAAGATTTAATACAATCAATTAAAAGAGCAAAAAAATTTCATATGTATTTAATTAAATACATATCAAAAACAGATTATTTTTTTTGTTTATTATTATATTATTGAAATAACGAAAATGCTCTGATAATGACTGAAGTGATGAACACGTAACTGTGTGATTATACCAAATACAACTGTACACTTTGGATATACTGTATGCTTAATATAAAATAGATTATTCAAAAAGTTACTTCAAACAGTGGAATAAACCAATATAGGTGGAAAATTATAAAGTTATATAAAAGCAGTGTTTTTAAATGTACTAGGAAAAGTAATACCTTTTAAGTACTTATTAAGAATGTACTGCAACCCATAAAATACTGTTTCCTCGTATTTCACCTTCCTTAGTTTGGAGTTTTCTGTCTTCTTTTCACGGCATTCAAAGTAAGAATAAACTTTGCTTGTGTTGGGTGGATATTGTTTATAGTGAGTAACCTACATGAACAGAAATACTTTAATCAGAAAACACCAAAAGAGTAGACAATAAATTACAACAGAAAAGGCTTGAAATTATTTCAAAACCAGAGAAACACTTCTTTCTTGCTATAGATCAACTTATTTTCCTGGCTATACAGAATTAAAAAAAATACACATCTTATTTATTATGCTTTTAATAGTTTAGTATCTTAAAATCAAAGCCACAAGAGAGTATTAAGTTTTATAAACCAACAGACTGAACCTGAAGTACAAAGTCTCTAAACTGGACACTTGGAATGAAAATACAAGAAAAGCTGTCTTATTTAGTTGTGGGGAAAAGCCCACTGTTGAAGAGAAGAGAAGCAGCTGCCTTGCGGCACACATTTGATATAAAAAATGAACTGAAAGTCAGGAGAATTTGGTACTGTTACTATCTAAATGCAGTTATGTTTGCTAAGTCCATAATCAGGCATCTCATGATGCCCCTTTTAACCTTCACAATGATCCTATGAAAACTTGGATGAAAACAACAGTAGCAGCAGAAAAAAATAAAATAAAATAAAAATCCCATTTTGTAATTCTTCTTTTTCTCAAATTATCTAATTGGGAAATATATACCTACACAATGCAACATCAAATCCTTATGTATTTAAAAATGTGAAAAGGTATTATCACAGATTTCTTTTTCATGAACTTGGGTAACAGCCACTGTTAAAAAATTATCTGCTTTTGTTTCAACGGGAAAAAAAAGTAAAAATTGTGTTCATTATAATTTGAATTTTATTTCAATATTTTACCCATATTAAAACATTTTACTAATAACAAATAACTGAAGAATAATGTGTATTTGCCTAGTTGAAAGAGTGGGCATAATAATGCATTAAATTTTAAGGGACAGGGTGAATAAGGGCGAAGGTGGACTACATCTTATAGACCAAGTTTCTGGGATTATCACTGTGAACATAAACCATTTTTCCTGTTTAGCTTTGACCTCAAGCCTAGGAAAGCCAAAGTTTTTCCTTTTACTTGGTTGCACAAACTCAATCCCAGTAAAACTTGGCTTTAACCTAAAGAATCTTTGTAGCTTAATATAAAAATTCTAAAACAAATGTATTTCCATTGACACTTCTGAATGAATGCCTCTACAAAGAGGGGAAAAAGCACAAATGTTTAAAATATGTAATCTCCTGTTTCCTCTATAATGAAAACACACTTTCAACCCTATAAAAAGTAGCATCCTTATACTGCTTAAAAGGCAAACTTGGATGTGAACCTTTTTATTAATATATGGTCTGATATCCTAAGTCAGGCAGGAGAGTTGGGCCTTTCTTTTTTGCTCAGATACACCAGGTATACGAAAACTAACCTAAAACATGGAGGCCTCTTCAAAACCTGAAAGTTCTATGTCAGGCTTATTTTTTTACGTTAGAACCCAGGGACTGACACCACTGTAAGCTTAAGAAGATTAAAGAAATAACTAAGTGGAAGAGCTAATATGGAATTCAGAGCAATTAAATCTATTGGCCAATGTACTAACATGCAAAAACAATGTAAGTATATATGTGCAGAAGATACCCTAGTAATAAATATCAAATGATCACTACGCTTATTTTGAAAAACCGATTAGAAAGACACCACCACTAAAAATACACCCAAAATGTATGTAAAATGAAAATGTCCCATGTACAATCCCATTTAACTCCTACTTCATTCATGGGAATTAAAAAGTGAGATAAAAGAAAAGTTCCCGTGAAAAAGTAAAATTCATGGTTACATCTCTCAATAGTTAGTTCAACCTTCTCAGATACTTAATGGTACATCTTTATAAATGTACTTATTCTATGTCAGATTTAAAAGTATTAGAAGGCAAATTATTTTCTTTTTCTGAGAGGACCAAGTAGTCAAAAGCTGAATAGAACTGTCCCTAAACTATTTAACTCCAACTTGGTCTAAAAGAACACAAAAATTTTCCATCATATAAATACAGTTTCAGTTCTGGACAATAATTATGTTTATAATTTTAAAGCCTTACTTCAGGCTGTGTTCTTTAGTTATGGTACTTTATAACCTAACTTTGCATAAATATTCAGAATGCCTCCTCTGAAAACAAAATGTCATTAAAAACACAAAATTGTGTAGGCTATTTAATTAGATTGAAATATGACTCCTAAAATTGTCTTTGTAGAACTTAACTAAACTTTCAGAATTTAGCTAAAGAATCTAAGCTGTCAATATACTAGGCAAACTCCCAAGAAATTAACCATGAAACATATTTACTATTAACCACCTACTCACATCCAGAAGTTTATAGGAGAAAAAAATAGCAGGTTCAGATCTAATGGTTTTAATGGATAAAAAATTTAAGCAGAGTTTCTTAGCAAGTATTCTTCTAAGAATGCATTCTCTAAGAATACAGGCAATAGATGATTTATAACAATTTTAGTTTTGCTGAGTTTATTGTCCTCCTCATTTTACTTTCTGTTAAACTGGTCACTTTTAATCCCTTGGGACCTTCACCAGACAATGAGATGATATATATAAGAAATTCAAATCAATAAATTGTTATTTTATAATTCAGTCATCCACAAACATATACTCTGCCCCTACTATGTGTCAGGCACTGGTTTCAGATGCTGAGGATATGGAAGTAAAAGACTGACATGGTCTCTATTCTCATAGGGTTAATGAGGACTGAAAAGGGAAGAGAATAGCAATACATATACAAGCATAATAAATTCAGCTCTAGATAGATCCCATGAAAAAGTAAGAGAATGATGGGCTAGAGGAGGCCAAGATCATGTACAGGCTAAAGGCTACCATAAGGAGCTTGGATTTTACATTACGTGAGAAGCCATTATTAAGTTTTAATCTAGGGTAAATATGATCTGATTCACATTTTAAAAGGATCAGCCTGTCTGTGGGGTGGAGAATGGATTATCAGGTGATTAGAGTGGAAGCCAAAGGCACTAGTTAATAGGTGACTGCTGAAGACTGGGTTAGGAGATGAGAGAACTGGACAAATCCCCAATATCTTTGGAGGTAAAGGAGAATGAGGCCAATAGATTGGATGTGGGGAACAAGGGAAAGGGAATTAAGGATGTACCCTAGATTTTTGGCCTGAGTAACTGAGTGAATAATGGTGATATTTACTGAGATGAGGAAGGCTGTGGAAGGAATGGGTAGGAAAATGGAATAGCTTAATTTTAATGTTAAGTAATACTAACAAAAAGTTTCATAGTGTTCAAAATTCAAGTGAACTACAAAAAAGCAGCTCTTAAATTATGCTGACTGATTTTTAGCACAGCTCTGACTTCTGTAGAAAAATGGTTCTACAATAACTTTCTTTTTTAGGAGGTACCAGGGATTGAACCTGGGCCCTTGTACATGTAAGGCGCACGCTCAACCACTGAGCTACACCAGCTCCACTCTACAATAAATTTTTATGTAGATTTGATGTAGAGAAAAGAGCAAATTTCTGATGAACTACCCTCAGCAAACCTTACCCCAAACATGTTTCCTAAACCGACATGGACCTCCTGCAGCTAATGGAGCACACTGCCTGTATATAAATACAGGTGTGGTAAAGAACAAAAGCACACAGAAAAATGCAGCTCTTTTAGAAGAACTTAATTTCACAGCTAGTTGATTGATTTACTTCATGAAATAAACGCCTAAAAATTATTATATACTATATAATAACTGGCCTTTTAAGTTCTCTTTCCACGTTTGTTTTAAAAGGGGGGGGGGGGCGGGTATTTTCCCATTATGAAATGTTGGCCAAGCAATTGCATTAAAAATACTGCATTCCCAAAAATAAATATCATTGCCCCAAGTATGGTAGCTTTTAAAAAGTATGAGAAATATTTAAGTTGTATACAATCTTTCTGCAAGAGCAAAGTCTAATTTTCTCCTGAGCTTCTCTAGATTTCCCATAAGGTTGATTTGATGTCTTTCCAAGAGCTATCCTTCCACAATGGGATTGCATGACTAGGCAACTGCAACTACTACTACTACTACTACTATTACTAACCTATTTTTCCAATTTTAATTATTTTACTTTTTATTGCTAATAATCACAAACAATCTTTTAACAGTAAGATGTATATATGAGAGTACATGGGGTAACACACCCTAGGTCACAGAGCAAGTTATGTTATCTCTATCATACCTAAAGGCAATCAGGCCCTCTCTTGCCTTTCAACCGTCCTTGACTTCTGTGCGCTGCTATCGCAGTGGCCCCCTGCATGGATCAACATGCAAGTAAAACCTGGGCATTTATAATCATAATGGGAAATTGCAGTCTATAAATCGGTCCTCTTCATCACTCTTCAGCCCCTTCCTTTCTACCTGGGACCCATGATCTGTTATTTTCTCCCATTTCTCTTCCCTCCCTACCTTAATAAATTACTGGCCTAATCAAAAAAATGAAACAAAACAAAACTAAACTAAAATAAAGGCAATCAGAAGAGGATCCATTCAGCCCTACACTGGCTAAAACTTTCTGCCTCTTCAAAGCTAATATGCTACAAATGGCAAAACTTCTGATTCTTTCATCTTTTCAGTATTTTAAGATTTCTCAAAGCCCTGGAAATTCTTCTATTGCCCCAGAAAATAATTCATTGCTACTTGGTTTTGTAAAGCAATAATCGTTTCATAAATATTGTTTAAGGATTTTCTTGTTATATCATTTGAGAGAAAGGAAGAAATTGCAAAACTAGTTAGTTCTTATGCTGCCTGCCTCTTTCCTTAAACCTCCTGGCAGGTTGTTTCTGACAATCTGTACCTCTTTTGCCACACCTTCAAATGAGATTTCATCAACTCACAAAGAGATCACCAGCTTCTGGTACTTTTGTTTTGCAAGATATTATACAATTATTACTGACCTAAATTAATCTTCCTGTGAAGTATATTCATGACTTTTATTTTGCTTTTATTTCTGTTAACCAAGTTTTTCCTATAATTTATAATATAAAACTTATTGGAAAATTGAAATATATGCAAAATGTCACATACACCTTTAAGAATGCATTATTTTGTAGTACAAAATTGACTATATATAGTCTCTGCCTTACAAACTGCAGCAATATCCCATTCCTCACAAAGCTCAGGCTGCCATGGAAGCCACTGTGACAATAAAGTGTAGGTTTAGAAGACGTCAAAGAGAAGCAAGTAGGAAAATAGAAACAGCTCAGAGGAAGTGACACTGGGAAGCAGGAGTCCCAGGCAACACCAACTCGCCTGTATGATGATTATCTAAAACATGCTATTCTGTCATTTATGAGGAAACAAAATCTTTTCTTAAAAAACTGCTCTGGATGCCTAATCATTTTTAAATTTACAGTTCTTTATACCTTCTCTAAATTAAACTTTTTCCCATACTGGATTGTAAGATCTCTGTCTTCTTTTATAATACCTAATAGAACTCAATATTTATTAAATAAATGGGTGAAAAATGTGCTGAGTTCTACATAAACAGCTTATAAATGATCTTTTGAGAAACAAACTATATTGGATAGCACACTTAAAAACTAATGTGTATCAATAAAATTGATTTGTTCAAAAAAAAAAATGAATGTGTGATGTATTTCAAACTGTAAATTTCCTAGGGATTTTATGATCTAAATAGCATTTTCTCCAACTATAGCACAATTAGCTTAAAATTCCTATAAATCTGTTGTGAAAACATTTTCCATTAATCTGCTATAGCTATATTACACAGAGAATTTAAAACCATTCTCTGCTGCATTTTGTTACAAATCATAGAGGTAAGGGAAAGGAAGGAGGGAACAGAAAAGCATCTTTTAATGATCCAACCAGTGGCTATCCCGGAGATAGGTGAAAAAATGAATTTATCTCTTTTGTGAAAAAGTTTCAAATGCTATTTCAGCACTGCAATGGCCCAAATCACCTTTCCTTAGCTGGCTTAGCACACTGTGCTAAATACAACCCAGCAAGTAATTTTGCCTTTTATGAAAATATAAATGTTAACGCTTAAGTGGTCTTTTTATTTATAACAAGAACCCAGGACAAAAATGGAAGAAACAACCATATTTAACTGTGTGAAATTAGAGTATTTTAATTCCTTATTATGTACAATTAAGTGTGAGGTTACAGAAATGAATATATAGTTTAAAAGCTCCCCTACCCCTCTTTGGTCTAAATTGTCCTGAATCCTCGGGAGGCTAAAAGGAAAAAACAAAACTCCCACCTGCTGTGCCACCACCCCATCTACTTGTAAACAAAACAAAACATCTGTAGTGCTTAGACAATTATTCCTCCCTCAGTTTTAGAAAGAAATCAACAAAATATCTTTCATCACCACATCTAAAACTATTAGTCCCCTACTTTAATTGGCGCTAAGGACATATAAGAGACTCATGTATTTCCAAGTAAGAGTTTCATTACTTCTAGCCTCAAGATTGCCATTTTTGTCTCTTCATCTAAGAGAAAAAGGCAAGAGGAAAACAGGTTATAAGTACCAAGAAATATAAATCTTAAAGACTAAAATATGACCATGTAATACATAACTTTACTATACTGCTGTAAGTCAGACTGAATCCTCTTGAGAGGATGTTTCTGGGGGCAAAAATGAAAATCTTGTGAAGTTTTCATATTAGAAAGTGGAAAGAATATACCAGCCTGACTTGAAAATGGACCGAAATAAACTTTATTACATATGTGGAAGCCCTAATAGTGCAGTAAAGATAACTCACTATTCTAAACAAAAGCACCACAGAAAACTGGAGTTAAAGCAATTGGAACTACAAGTTAAAACTTGCACTCCATTTTGTTTTTAAAAGCTGGACTATTCAATCTCCTGTTTGCATTTCTTATTTGCAATTCAATCATTTCATATGATACTACATTTTTTAAAAATCTCAGTTATTGTAAAGATTTAGTTAAGCAAAAAAAAAAAAAATTCTACAGAACTATGAATTCAAGACAGTACTATGATTTAACACTATATTCCAAACCACCACATTGCTCAAGTAAAAATCTAAAATTTTGCCCAAGTGGGGTTTCTGGTCTGGCATTGCATCTTTTAACTCTTCAGTAACAAAGCCTAGTAAAGTATAGTCCAGTTTACTTCACATTATTTGGAAACTAAGAGAAAGAACACTTGCTAGATTTTTCTCTATTCTACTGTGTAGGAGTTTCAAATATGATCAATCGGGCAGCTAGATACGCAATTATCCAATAAGCATATTAACACAATGTTGTGCCATTTCCCTCTCCACGAGTTCCTCAGGGTTAAATCTAAGTTTCTTTAACTCCTCGTGTTTTACTTTCCTTTTCACAGAAATCCTGTTGTGAAACGCCAATGGAATAAGGGCAGATCAGCCTTTGTAAGAAGGGATAAGGAGCGCTGAGTGATCACTATGAGCAAAGGAGTTCGAACCGAAGCCCAGGGGCAGGGACGGAGAATCCAGCATTGCTACTGGAGACAGACGCGTGTCCTCTCCACCAGGGCCACAAGTACAGGAACGTGGCTGCTTTGGCGCCCCTACCACTACCTCGCCCACACCTTCCTTGGGGAAGGGACGTACCTGCCCACCACCGGGCCAGCGGACCAGACCTGACCCAACTTTGCAGGAAAACCCCACTTCTCAAACCCCGCTCCCTCTCTCCTCCAGCCGCAGGGGCCGTTACCTAACTGACCCGCTCCTCCGGCGAGCTCTCGCTCAGGCCGGCCCAGCGCCAAAAGACTGCTCTCCTGGGGAGGGCGTGGGCTCGGCCGGTGACGCTCGACCTTCCCCTGTCCCGGCACCCGCAGGAGATCCGAATCCCGTCGGCACATCGGTGGGTGGGCGGGCGGCGCCTGCTCGGGCCCGCCTCAGCCCCTCGCCGCGCCGCGCCACCCCACCGCGCACTCCCAGGCCCCGCCTCCTGCCGTTCATCCCTCCATCCTCCTCCATCCACCTCTTCCCCACTGCGGCGCCTGCTTCACCTGCCTCATCCCGGTTGCCACCGGCCCCCGGCCCCCAGCCTCACGCTAGTCCCCGACGCGCCCTCTCCTCTTCTGTCACCTGCCCCCCGCCCCAAGCCGTACCTTGTAGGAATCGGTGGCCAGAAGGATGTTGAACTCGGCTTCTGCGGCAGCATTCATCTCGGGCCAGAGTGTGGGGGCCGCGCGCTGCCGACTCCACGGCGCGACCGCGAGGAAGGAGAAAAATGGGCTTCACCGCGCTCGGTTGCTTAAGTCACCCCTTGGTCGGAGGGGGTGGGGGAGAGGTGGGGGAAAACGGAGCAGGGAGGAGGGGCCAGGGGAAGGCGTTCCGGGAGCCGTGACGCGGCGGGGGCGGCAGCGGTGATGGCTGCTAGCGTGTTCGCAGTCTAGGAACCCGGACGGCCTCCCCACC
>JAQZBX010031951.1:0-26093 GCA_029593785.1 Cabassous unicinctus
CCAATGAGTTCTGTTGTTTTTCTATTCAGGTTTTCAAATTCTTTGTGCTCATGCATTTTCTTCTTGATGTCCCTTATCTCTTTAGCTTTATTGTCTTTCAACTTATTAATTTGATTTTGGAAATTTGTATGACTCTCATTGATTAGTTGTCTCAAATCCTGTGTCTTATCTGGGGCTTTGATATATTACTTTGCTTGGACCATTTCTTCCATTTTCATAGTATGGCTTGTAATTTTTTGCCGAGGTCTAGGCATCTGATTATGGATGGTGCATTTTCTCTGATGCTAAATTTATGTTTTGAGTGGTGGGAGGCTGTGTGTTACTGCTATTCTTTGATCCTTCCTTCAACCTGTTCTGGGTCTTTAGGATTGTCTCTGTTAGTTGCTCAGTTCTGGTCCCTGGGTCCAGTAATGGTTTGCATACCTACTTCCAAGGACCTTGGGGAGGGAGGTTGTAAAGGTCAGAAAAATCCTCTCTTACTTATTCATATTTTTCTGTGTATTATTTAATAAATATATCACACACTTGCACCAACACATCCCCACAAGGGTAATGTTTTTTTAAAATATATATATATTTTAAAAACTTAGAAAAGATACTTAGATTACATAAATGCTACATTAAAATGTAAGAAATTCCCATATATACCACTCCCTACCCCTCCCACACTTTCCCACATTAACAGCAACCTTCAGTAGTGTGGTACATTTGTTATAATTTATGAACACATATTGTAGCATTGCCACTAATTGTGGATTATAGTTAACATTATAGTTTAAATTATCTCTGGCACAGTTTTGTAATTTATGACAAGATACATAATGGTCTGTATCTGTCATTGCAATGTCATTCAGGACATTTCCAATGTCCCCAAAATGCCCCCATATTATACCATTTTTCCCTCTCCCTTCCCTCAGAACTTACAGTGGCCTCTGCCTCCAAATTATGATGAGAGTCTTTGCATTGCAAGAATAACAATAAGTCTATAGTATGATAACAGTAACTCTACTTTAGTCCATCATTCACCCACCAATATTGAAGATTCTGGGATATTGATACCCACTCCAACTTTAATTGAGAGGGGCTTTAGGTCCCATGGGGCAGATGGATGGGACTATCTTGCTTGCAGTTGTAGACTCTCTTTGTTCCTTGGGATAGTCATTGTCAATTATCTTCTCCTTGTTATTTGTCCTGGGTGAGTCTAATGAACTGGTGAGTAGGTTTTGCAATTTTGTTGCGATTCAGGGCCCAACTAGCACATGTAAGGCTCAAAGATTTAAGTCTCTGAGACATAAATGTATCAACTCTAGTACTAACTATAGGTTCAAATAGAAGGGGCAGAAGATACATGTGTAGGGAAACCATACCTGAGTCCAACTTTGTCACACTGAGGAGCATAAATTCCAAAGTAGGTTCCACTGACAGCATGCCAAACCCTCGAGCTGTCAGTTCTGCCTATAGTGTCTGGATGTCTCCAGAGCCCCCAGGAGCCCTGCACTATTTATTGTGGCAAATATTCTGTGAGGGAGTAGTGTGGGGGGTGGATTGCACATCCATGCAACTGTGGGGAAGGTCAGGGGAGGGAGTTGATGAACTCTGGAGATTTGTGGGTATGTGGTTGAAACTACAACATTGGGAATGTTCTTTTGGCAAATATGGCAGGGAAGGGTTCCTGGTTTAGGGTGTTGGATTTGGGAAGTATGCAGGACAGGGTGCACCTGGGGTAGGCTTCTAGGGTGTATGTGAGTGTTCATTTTGTCATAGTGCATTGTATAAGTAGGTGGAGACCCACACAATGAATGAGAAGGTGCTGGACTCCCATGCTGGGGAGTATTATTTTGTTCTCAAATAGAGGGGTGGGAGTCTCTCAAGAACATATGCAGTGTCTAATAGGGGAGGACAGGCCAGTATGCCAAGTCTTCACTGTTGTTGCAAGTTACTATGAATATTGTTCTTCAAGGAGTGAAGTTTGGTGGTTACCATGAGTCCTGAGAGGAGGGGTAGTGAGGAATAAAAACATGGAACATGGGACATTTTTGTAGCATTGGGATTGTTCTAAATGATCTTGAAATAATAAATACAAGCTATGTTAAATTTTGACAAAATTTATAAAAGCGTATGGTCCAAGATGTAAATTATAATTAAATCATTGACCATGGTTAGTAGCAATGCTTCAATATTTATACATACATTGTAACAAATGTATCAGCCACATGTAAAATGTTAATAGGGGAAAGAGAAAAAGTGGGAGGATGTTGGGTGTATGGGAATCCTCTATATTCTGTATGTGACTCTTCTGCAACCTAAATGTTCTTTGAAGATAAAATGAAAAAATTTAGACACTGTGGGAATAAATGTAAGAAAATGTCACTGTACATACAAGACAATAGATCTTACAGTGATGAAAAACATAATGCCAAAATTTTATTTAAATTTTATAATTTAAAACGGTTTTTTTTCACTTTGTAAAGTTTTTTGTATTTTGTTTGCTATTTTTTTAAGCTATCATTATTATTTCATTTTCTTCTTAATTTTACTTCATTATTTTGTTGGCTTCATTTTTGAAGAAGTTTTGGTTCACAGAAGGGTTACAGCTGAGGTAGGGTAGGATCATTGGTGTGGAGTGTCAGTGATGGGGGATACATGGAGGATGTTCACCTGGGGCATACCTATAAAGAATATGTATGTGTTCATGTGCTCATGGGACATTGTCACAGTGGGTGGAGATTCACACAATAACTGAAAGAATATCAAATTCCCATCATGGGGAGCTCTACCACACTCTAATGAGACAGCAAAAATCCCCTGAGTACAGGGGTGGTGATTAGTGAAGGAGGAAGGACCATTGAGTGGCCCTTGATATTGATGACTGCACTTATGAAACTTTTCTTTTGAAATTGAAACTTAGCCTAGTATTATAGGTTGCCTAAGAGTTACCTCCTGAGAGCCTCCTTGTTGCTCAAATGTGGCCTCTTTCTAAGCCAAACTAAACATATAAATGCATTACCTTTCCCCCAGCATGGGACTTGACTCCCGGGGACAAGGCTCCAGGCACCGAGGCATTATTACCAAGCACCAACTAGCAATGAAACTGGAAAAAGACCTTTACCAAAAGGGGAAAAGGGTAAAGACAAATGGATATATATGGCTAAGAGACTTCAAAGTGAGTCAGGAGGTCATCCCAGAGGTACGCTTATGCACATCTCAGCAGGATCCCATTGACTGCTCCAGTAACTACTGCCTCAAATAGGGAGGCTCCTGAGGACTCTGGAGACAGCTCAGGACTTTGGCACCCTACCAGTGGGCCCTACTTTGGAATTTATGCTCCACAGCATGACAGAGTTGGACTCAGTCATGTTTTCCCTACACATGGCTCTTGTGCCCCTTCTATTTGCAATCATCCATACTGAATCTCAGGTCTCATTTCAAATGAGTAAGAAGATAATTGACTTCTTGGTGGACACTGGAACCACTTCATCAGTTTTAAACCAGAAACTAAGTAAAGAAACTAATGAATCAGTCCTTATCATTGAAGTTTTGGAGGCTAAAAACTTCAGAACCACTGCAATGTCAGGTTGGAGAGACTCAACTGACACAAAGATTTCACTACATGCCTGAATGTCCAATTCTCCTTCTTGGCCAAAACTTACTGTCCAAATTGCAAGCTTCACTTTTATTTTCACTTAATGAAGTGGACATACTTGTCCCAGTCATACACATCTGTGCTTTCCAAGCAGCCTTTCTGGATTTAGCTTGGGACACTGAGAAGTTTGGAGTACCCAAAGAGAAAAAAATAAGCAGGTTCCACCTGAGATATGGGTTACTGGGGGAACCACAGAATGGGCAGGTGAAGCACAGGAAGACAGAGGTAAGACTGTGACTAAACATCACCCCAACACATCTAAAATAGTATCCACTCAGATGGGAGGCTAGCACCAGCATCTCACCCTAATCAAGAAATTTCTCAAGTGGGGACTAATTAGACCCTGTCAAAGACTTTAATACCCCAATCTTACCAGTGCTTAAACCAGGTACTCAAGAACATAGATTTGCACAAGATTTGAGAGCTATTCATCAGATAGTGGAGGACATCCACCCAGTGGTGCCCAATCTTTACACATTCTTTGTTAATACTGCTAATGCATACACTTGAGTCACAGTCCTGGACTTAAAAGACGCTTTCTTTTGCATCCTGCTGGAGAAGGAATCCCACAGACTCTTAGCTTTGAATTGGTGCGATCCCAACACTGGAATGAAGCAGCTGTTGGGTAAAGCCCAAAAGAAAACTTGAATTTAAGTCCTTATGAAATGCCTTATAGAAGATCATTTCTTAAAACTGAATAGGGGAGTGATGTAGCTTGGTGGTTAAGTTCCTGCCTCCCATGTTGTTGGAGGTGTGGGAGGTGGGGAACATGGGAATCCCTGTAATTTCTGAGTAATATTTATGTAATCTTAGCACCTTTAAAAATACATACATATATATATATATTATATATATATATATATAAAATAACATTTATGTAAACAAATGCACATATATGCATATGTATTTATATATCATTTTACAAATATTTGTATGTATTGTGAAAAATTTGATTTTTACCCAGAATAAAAAAAAAATGAATTCCCAGGTTCATTCCCTGATTCCTCCTTTAATAAAAAGAGAAACATTCCATGCAAGGAATGTGCACATGACTTAGAGGTTTCTGAAGACCTGAGGAGGGGAAGGATTCAGGGAGCAGCTGTGTCTGGTGAATCAGCACTTCCCCAGGTGCTGGGGGTGTGCCCATGGTGGAACCTCAGATAAAACTAGGGATAGTCACACATACACTGACTATTTTAATTATGCAAATTGAAGTTGAATATAAAAGGTACTCATCAAACTCGGTTTTATAATTTATTACATAGAAAACTATAATGTGACTCAGAAGATAAGAAATTAATCTGCATTTGGTGAGCAGTTGACTGAACTTTGCAAGACTTTGTGTAAAGGACCACCCATGGGCTCTACATCTTTTTTAAGCACCCGTCTCCTGAGAAAAGAGATTTTGCTCCCTAGAAGCCACTAAAGGCAATTATTGTGGAGACTATTCTCTTGGCCTTTGAATATTAAATGTCACTATAAATATGTTTTTAAAATATTTTCAAAGTTAGTAAAGTTTTCCATATTATAAAATGTTGTACAGGTGTTTTGGACGTTAAATATAGGGGATCATTTTATTAAAATTATTCATCAAATTTCATTTTCCTGTGAGAAAAGAGGAGCTTGGTAACACAATTGTGTCCATGGCCCCATATCTTGTTAGATATACAGACTCTCAGTTAAAACCCAACTCTGCTGCATCAAAATATGTATGTTAGCAATAACCCCTGATTAATATTTATGCATATTAAAGTTGGAGAAGTAGTGCATGTGGACTGATTCTCAGTTTCACTCACATTGGATTCACCTGGTGAGCTTCAAAAAATGTTGACTGTAAGTTATCCATCTTGTTGGCACACAATTTTTCAAAGTATCTTTTTATGGTACTCTTTATCTCTGTGGGATCAGTGGTGATATCCCTTCCCTCATTTTTTATATATTTGTATCTTCTCTCTTTTTTTCTTTGTTAGTCTAGATAAGAGTTTGTAAAGTTTATTAATCTTCTTAAAAAAACCAGATTTGGTTTTGTTAATTCTTTTTTCTAGAGTTTTTTATTCTCAATTTCATTTGGCTCTGCTCTAATCTTTATTTCCTTTTTCCTGCTTGCTTTGAGATTAGTTTGTTGTTCTTTTTTGAGTTCCTCCAGGTGTGCAGCTAGATCTTTGATTTTAGTTCTATCTTCTTTTCTAATATAAGCATTTGTGGCTATAAATTTCCATCTCAGCACTGCTTTTCCTGCATCCCACAGGTTTTGCTATGTTGTGTTCTCATTTTCTTTCATTTTAAGGTAGTTATTTATTTCTTTTGCAATTTCCTCCATGACTCACTGATTATCTAAAAGTGTGTCAGTCATTTAACTTCCATATATTTATGCCTATTCTGATTCTTTGTCCCTTATTAATTTCCAGCTTTTTTCCATTGTGGTCAGAGCAATTATTTTATATAATTTCAACCTTTATGAATTCTATGAAAAGGACAAATTTCTAGCAGTCTACATTGATGAAAGAAATTGATGAAGTCAATAGACTAATCACAAGTAACAAGATTGAATTAGTCATCAAAAGCCTCCCAAGTAAGAAGAGCCCAGGACAAGATAGCTTCACAGGTAAATTCTACTAATCATTCTGGAAAGCGCTAACACCAATTCTGCTCGAACTCTTCCAAAAAATAGAAGTAGAGGGAACATTGCCTAACTTATATTATGATGTCATCACCCTAATACCAAAGCCACATAAAGACACCACAAGAAAAGAAAGCTACAGGCCAATCTCTCTAATGGTCCTGGATACTAAAATCTTCAACAGAATACTTGCTAATTGTATTCAACATCATGTCAAATGAACTATACACCATGACTAAGTAGGCATAATCTCTGATGTGCAAGGATGGTTCAACATAAGAAAATCAATCAATGTAATGTACCACATTAACAGATCGAAAGCAAAAAACCACATGATCGTCTCTATTGATGCGGAAAAAGCACTTCACAAAATACAGCATCTTTTCTTGACAAAAACACATCAAAAGATAGCAATAGAAGGAAACTTACTCAACATGATAAAGTGTATATATGAAAAAACCACAGCTAACATCACATTCCATAGTGAAATGCTAACTATTTTCCCTCTAAGATCTGGATCAAGACAAGGATGCCCACTGTCACTGCTCTTATTTAACATTGTGTTAGAAGTACTTCCTTGAACACTGAATCAAGAAAAGGATAAAAAGGCATCCAAATCAGGAAAGAAGAAGTAAAAATTTCACTATTTGCAGAAGACATGATCCTATACATAGAAAGCCCTAAAAAAATCTACAGATAAATAAAAGCTGATAAATGAGTTCAGTAAAGTGGCAGGACATAAAATCAATACACAAAAATCAGTAGTATTCCTGTACACCAATAATGAGCAATCTGAGGAGGAAATCAAGAAAAAAATTCCATTTACAATAGCAACTAAAAGCAAATACCTAGGAATAAACTTAACTAAAGATGTAAAGGATTTGTACAAAGAAAACTACACAACATTGTTAAATGAAATCAAAGAAGGCATAAATAAATGAAAGAACATTCCATGTTCATGGATTGGAAGAGGAAACATAACTAAGATGCCTGTCCTACTCATATTGATTTACAGATTCAATGCAATCCCAATAAAAATTGCAACATTTTTTTCCTAAATTGGAAAGGTTAATTATGAAATTTATTTGCAGGACATGGGACCCCAAATAGCCAAAATCATATCAAAATATAAAAACAAAATTGGAATAATGCTACCTGACTTTAAAGCACACTACAAAGCAATAGTGGTCAAAACTGCATGGTATTGTCACAAGGATAGACATACTGACAAATGGAACCAAATTGAGAGTTTTGAAATAAATCTTCACATATACAGTCAACTGATATTTGACAAGGCCACCAAGCCCACTCAACTGGGACAGAATGGTTTCAACAAATGGTGCTTGGAGATCTGCATATCCATATAGAAAAGAATGAGAGAGGATCACCACCTCACTCACTGTACAAAAATTAACTCAGGATGGATTAAAGAAATAAATATAAGAACCATGACCATAAAGCTCCTAGAACATAATGTGGGGAAGCATCTACAAGTTCTTGTAGTAGGAAATGGTTTCATGGACTTTACACCCAAAGCTCAAGCAAATAGATATATGGGACCTCCTTAAAATTATAAACTTTTTGTGCTTCAAAAGAGTTTGTCAAGAAAGTGAAAAGGCACCTTACACTGGGAGAAAATATTTGATAACCATTTATCTGATAAGGGCCTAATATCCAGCACATGTAAAGAAATCTTACATCTTGAAAGTTATTTTTTAAATGGGCAAGAGTTTTGAATAGGCACTTCTCCAAAGAAGACATACAAATGACTAAAATGCACATGTAAAGATGCTCAACATCATTAGCTATTAGGGAAATCGAAATCGAAACTATGAGATATCATCTTACACCTATTAGACTGGTGGCTATTAAAAAAAAACAGAGAACTACAGGTGTTGGAGAGGATATGGAGGAAAGGAAACTCATCCACTGCTAGTGGGAATGTAGAATAGTGTAACCATTGTGGAGGACATTTTGGTGGTTCCTCAGGAAGCTAAATATAAAACTGCCATATGATCCAGCAATCCCACTTCTGGGTATATAACCAGAAGAATTGAAAGCAGGGACATGAACAGATATGTGCACACCAATGTTCATAGCAACATTATTCACTATTGCCAAAAGTTGGAAGCAACCCAAGTGTCCATCAACAGAATGATGGATAAACAAATTGTGGTATATACATAAAATGGAATATTACTTACCTGTAAGAAAGAAAGCAGTATTAATAAATGGGGAAACACAAATGAATCCTGAAGACCTTATATTTAGTGATGTAAGTCAGTCACTGAAGGACAAATATTACATGACTTCATTAATATGACTTAAGCAAATTGATCAGACTCACAGAGCCAGAGTCTGGAAGATAGGTTATCAGGAGACAGAAAAGGAGTAGAGTGTGGTGAGTTGAGGGTCAACATGCCCAAGACCTACGATAAGGTGGAAGGGGGTAGTTGGGCAGTGGGTAGGGGTGATAGTGGTGCAATGATGTGATAGGGTTTGACAGTGCTGGAATGTGGGGGAAGTACAGTGGGGGGTTGGACTATTCATGGAATTGGAGTGAGGGCTGGAGAAAGGAAAAGATGAACTCTGGAGATTTGCAGCTCTGTGTTTAAAACAAATATGAGTCTGTATGTCAGATTTTTATTCTTCCATCTCCATAGAAGAGTAAGAAGACAGCTGGTAGAAGGTTCATCTGATTGATGCTGATGGTGGATCATTTCCATTTTATAGAAAGTTGGATTTCTTTTTCATTTTTTATATTTTCTTGATTGAATTCTTTATAATAATCATCTTTCAATTTCAGAAGTAAATAAGTTAATATAAGAAGGAAGAGAAGGTGGTAAGAGGGCTAGTGAAGGGAGGGATGGGTCTGTGTGAATGGACCTTTGTGCAGGGATGCTGAGACTACGCAGGTGGACAGAATGAAGGACATTTCACTGCTAGTTGATAGGATTTGTCACCTTGTTTATGAATGAGTGGCAATTGCTCACAGAATTTTATCATATCCCATAATTTACATAATAGTTTCAAGTACTTGTCACAGGTGAATCAATTTTCTTAGTTTATTCAAATGTTTTAAAAGCTGAATGCTGGGAAGTGTGTGCTTGCCCTTTTCCCCCACATACCATCTAACTCTGCAGGACACATCCTCCCACTGGGATTCCCTGACTTGGTTCTGGAACCAGGACCCTCAGGCCAGGTCAGAGATGGCTGTTTTCATCCAGGCCCCCAGCCTTTGCCCTCTGACTTGAGTCATTTTCTGATTGACAGCAAGCAGGAAGTCTGCTGCTCCTCTCTTGTGGCTGATCAAGGCCACCAGGCATTGAGCAAGGGGATAGGGGATGATGAGACCACAGTCAGCATTAGCCATGTTCAAGGGTAAAGGACACTGGCCCAGGTCTGGACCACAGAGGCTCGAGGTCACCCCATTTCCCACTGTACCCCACCCTGCTCTGCAGGCTACATCTCCAGACCACCACACAGAGCTGCAGGGAGAGGGAACCCACTCAGTTCCCCTTAGGAAAAGCACAGAAATTCAGCCTGAGTTGGGGTCCTGAGAGCAAGAGAAAGCAGAGAGCTGACCCTGATCCTTCCTTGCCACTCAAATTTTGTGGGCCTCAGCCTGGCCTTTCCCCTCCTCAGGGCCTCAGTGTCCCCATTTGTAAATGAGGGCCTAGCACCCCCATGTCAAACATTTGTAGAAATGGAATAGAGCCTGAAGGGGGCATTGGTTGATTCCCTGTCTCTGGCCTAATAGACCCTTCAATAAACCAGGACATGCAAACCATGCCTAGAATTAAATTCATGATCATCTTTGGGAATGGTCATTATGAAAAGTAAAATAATGTTTTAAACACTGTGATTTCTTGTTTAAAAATTATTTCTAAACAGTTTTGACTTTGGACCCCTAACTGAAATATTAAAATGGCTGAGCAAAATAAGATATTAACAGTAAGGGGTTTTATTGTTCTTTTATTATCCTTGTTGTTTACTATGAACAATTTAAGTAACCAGGGAGTTATTGTTAAGTAAAAACAATTCAGCGAAGTGACTGTGGCTCAAGCGGTTTAGCATTTGCTTCCTACATGGGAGGTCCCAGGTCTGGTTCCTGGTGCCTCCTAAAGAAACAACAAAAAGAAACAACAAGCAAAAAATGAAAAAAAGCCAACTCAAGGGAGCCGATGTGGCTCAGTGGTTGAGCACCGATTTCCCACATACAAGGCCCCAGGTTCAATTCCTGGCCCTGGAACTTCAAAAAAAAAAAATAATAATTCAAAGCTACTTACATGGATGTCCCAGTCACAGAAATTTCTCTATTTTATTATGTCCATGAACACAATAACAAGAGTTTGTTATTTCATTTATATACCAAAGTCTCCTAAATGGCTTTCCCATTCACAGAAATCCTCTAAATATAGTACCTACCAACAGCTTAAAGCATCTGAAAGTAGTTTGGGTTTCTGCCTCCATCCTCATCATCATCAGGAGTAATAGGGATGCTTAGGCCCAACATGACCCTGTGACCACCACCTGGCATTGATCTGCATCTTCTGCCCAAACTATCAGAGCTGCAAAAGGGGAGACTGAGTATCTGGGGAGTCTGGGAGGAACCAGGACCCCATCAAGGACACATGGAACTGTCAGCCCTCCACAGGGGACTCAGAAGAAGGAGATCACTCAGGGTAGGCCTGGTGGGGAAAGACACAGAATGAGTAGGATTCTGCCGACCAAAAATAGCATTTGCCCTGATCTCAGGGAGATATGGGTGGTGTAGGGAATAAAAAGGCCAGGAGAATTGGGAAAGGAATTATCATAAATTGTCATGTATCCATGAAAATAAAAGCACATACAATTGTGTTAGAGTAACTGACAACAGAGTGATACAGAAGGCATGTTGTGGACCTTTAAGTTAATATGTATAGACATATATAAAAAGGTAAATGTCAATGTTGGTGTGAATGTTTCCATAAGCAAATATATCCACAGTTAGTTTGGCCTGACTGGCCACAGGGCCTATAGTCAGCTTTATTTAGGCAACTGTCTGAGATAGGAGGTATGGGTATTGCCTGGAGACCAGGGCAGAAAGTGTCTCAAGAGACACAGGTGGGACATTGCCCTGATTTAAGGGTCCATGAGATAGTTTACTTTAAGGAATCAGTCGGCTTTAAAAAAAATCAGGGATCCATTGTAAATGGCAATACTTGTCCCAGAATTGTCTCTTAATAAACAAACATCTACATACTACATACTAAGAAATGAAAGATCTTCCAAGTGGTGTGTTTAACTCTTATGACCATTGTCATCCTGTGCACCAGCCCTTGGGGATGCATTCCTAGGAGGAGTCTTCCCCTGGAAAGATCCCTCCACATTGGAAAGACCTCATCCAAAATAGGTACAGGGACAAATGCATTTGTGGGAGGAGCTTAGCATTGTTGGTAATGCTGATGAGTCATTTCAGTCACAGCAGGTTTTTTAAAATTTTTATTCATAGCAGCTTTAAAACTCTCAAAGCTGGCTTGCCTAGCTGGACTTCTCACAGAAAAGCCTCTTGAGAAAATACCTATAAGGAAATGAAGCTATTTTGAGATCTTTGGGGTATAGCCAAACTGAATTACTTACACATCCAATTGTCTTAAAATGAGCCCAACAAGTATTTTTTAACCATTTAGTGTTAATCGGCTTTGTGTACCCCAGGAAACTAGCCCAACATATGCTCTCAATTTGTAGGCCAGGCAAGGATGATTCAAAGGCTCCAAGCTGCCTTTGCACTCCTTGCCTTGCTTCCCCTTCAGGTGACTCCTTCCCACCTGTGGCCTCTGGAACTTTTCCAGCCTACAAAGCAGTCAACTCCACGTTCCCTGTGAACAGTGTGTCACTGCCATCTAGTTGTCTTCTAGGTGAACTCCAAAATCATCCATTTAAATTCCTTATGGTTGCTCATTCTACTAAAGCACTTCCTGTGGTGACTGAGCATGTGAACTGTGGTATTTCCTTTCTGACCCCAAAGGGGCTTTGCTTTGTGTTCCTCCGCTTTTTCTTTACCTGCCCCAAGGGTAGAGAGTGGGTGTTGGAGAGGACCCAGAGTCTGAGAGAGGGTGGGTCACACTTAGGGAACATGTGGTGGGGAGTCAGGAAGGAGGAGCAGGAGGCAGGGAGCACCTCCCCTGCACCCAGACCTCTCTGTTCACATTTTATCCCAGCTTCCCCTCCTGGGGCCAGGCTCTGACTGTGTTACCAGGGACATCATGATTGGATATCTATGATGTACACTGGTCCACCACTCCATGTGACCCTTCTGCTCCCCAGCCACTTGTCTCCCACTGTGGAGGCCCTGCACTCTCTGAACCCTCCCTCCCTCCTGCTCATCAACCCTCTGCCCTGTCCTTTCAGGAGATGTCCACAGAGATCTAGAACTTTCTTCTGGGTAGAAGCTAAATGCATCCATGCCAGCAATTCTCAAATGAGACTAGGAAAAGTGAGGAATGGAATTTGCCCCAGACTGAAAAGTTTCCAAGAGGCCCTGCAATTTTTAACCTGCCTCCTGAGGTGGGGGGGAGTTGAAAGAAGCCTTTGAGTGGAGAGAACCCTGTGGCTATATCACATGCTGCACCTACACTGAAGTTCCTAGCTTTCAGAATATCTGCATTTGAAAGAAGTGATTGAAATCTGCTAGTAGATTTGGTAACAAAGGTGATGGGTTGTTTCTTAAGTGAGGAGCTAACCCTGAAATCTACAGGAAATCATTCACAGATAACTCACAGAACTTGGTTAGAGTCACTTCCAAGAATGCGTACTAAACCATCCTGACATCCTTCCATCTAAACTTGGAAGCTTCCTGTGGAATAACCGAGCGAGGCCTGGTCTTTACAAGTAAGTAATTCCCAGGCTGAATGCCACAGGGAAGGACACCTACCTCCTTAGGTGGGCACCATTCCCAGGACACGTGGGCACATACTTCCATGTACCACCTCATCCCTGACCAATTACCTTCTGCAAAAGTAGGAGACTACCTGGGCCTTGACTCTAAACAAGCCTGCGAAGACCTGCTAAAAGACAGACAGTATCAGGGCTGAAACTTAATGTGTATTTTTGGCAAAGTGTCCATGGTGGTGACATACTTGGGGATGAAACTTTTATCCCGGGACTGCCCTTCCATAGATCTCTGCTTTGGGATCTTACTCTGGCTGAGAAAGTCCTGGGGAGGCCTGTGGAAGACGGATAGCAGGGGAAGACCACATGGTGGCCGGCCAATGACCACTACCTGGTGGGCTGATGACACCCTTTGTAATGGATAACTTCAAGATCTACAATGGAAAATTTTAAGCTGTACATATTAACCACAGAACAATGGGTCAGTGCCTCGCCTGAAGGTGCCTACCTGCAAAAAGCCAGAAAAGCAGGTTACCCCACTTTGCTAAGAGCTAAAACCAGCTAACCACAAAAATCCACATCTGTACTAAGTGTGCTTACTTGATGTGCCAAACCAAATTTGGAGTTATAGAACAGTGTGAGCCAATAACAACATTTCTTTCTTTCAAACTCTTAAACTATCCAAAATACTATAAAAGCCTTGTACTTTGGTTTCTTGGGACCTCACACCTGTGTTCAGGTCTGAGTGCCCGGCCGTTAGAATAAAGGTTCATAAAAACTAACTGGCTCTCCTGGGTCTGGTTAAATCATCTCCACAGTCCTCCATACTTCATTTGGATGCCCCAGCGAGATTGCCTTGCTGGAATCCTTCCAATTAGGGGTCCCAGGGGAAGGCTTCTGAGACACGTTCCTCAGCCCTGGGACTCCCTGAATGAAAGGGACTCCTAGATTTGGATCTCTCGAACCATCTGTTCAGTTCTGTTCAGGTAAGACTGGATCCAGAAGGGGCTGTCAAACTGCCAGATGTGGCTAAGTTTTCACAGTCCTGACTTACTGTGAGATGTCACTTTAAGTCCTCAGGTCTTTGTCAGATTCATTTGTCCTATCTCTGTCTTAGTTTTACGTTAACTGTAAGTCTATTGTTTTTCTGTGTCATCCCATTTCTTCTTGTCCAGATGGGTCAGTCTGGTTCTTGTAATCTCAACCACCTAGATTGTTTTCTTAAGAATTTTCATCAAGTCAAGAAGTCGACTTCAGGATACGGCACAAAGTTCCATCCTGGTTCCTTGAGAACCCTCTGTGAATTGGAATGGCCTACATTTAATGTTGACTGGCCTTCTGAAGAAACAGCAGACCTTCCTACCACCTACGCAGTCCGGTGCATTATCTATGGAGTTGCCCATCTGGACTGGATCCCTTACATAGATGCCTGGATCGACCTCCTCACTGATACCCCCAAGTCTCTTAAGTCTTGTCTTTCAAGTTGCAGGAGGACCATTCCCCAGTGCCCTGAATGAGCCTCCTCAGCCCTTCCAGTCTAGGTTCTGCCTCTTCCCCTCAGGTAAGTGGGACTGGAATATGGACCTGATAGGCAGCCCTTCATGGTCTATGCCCCATTTTCCTCCACTGATCTATACAACTGGAAATATCAGAACCTCTAATTCTCTGAGAAGCCTCAGGGTCTTATTTCCCTCTTAGAAATGGTCTTTTTTACCCACAACCCCACTTGGGATGATTGCAAACAGCTCCTGCAAGCCCTCTTCACATCAGAAGAGAGGGAGAAAATCCACAGGGAAGCTGTTAAGACCATCTTAGGTCAGGATGGCCAGCCCATCACAGATACCTAATGCATTGAGCTGGTTTTCCCCTCCAATCACCCCAACTGGGCCTATAATGAGGATAAAGCTAAGAAGGCTTTGGACCGGTATTGCCAGACTCTGTTAGGGGGCCTCTGTACCATTGTGAGAAAACCAACTAATCTTTCCAAGGTAACAGAAACAGTCCAGGGACTGAATAAATCCCCATCTGCTTTCTTAGAGAGACTAATTGATGCTTACAAATCTTACACCCCAATTGAACCCGAAGCTCCTGAAAACCACTGAGCTATAAACATTGCCTTTGTCTCTCAGTCAGCTCCTGACATCCAAAAAAAATTGCAGAAACTGGAGAGTTTTAAAAGGAAGTTGTTAATGGAACTAATGGAAATGGCAAAAGAAAGTGTATAATAATAGAGAGGATGCTGATACAGTAAAAACTAAAAAAATGGCAAAAGTTCTGTTAAGTACTTTAGCAACTGATGGTTCCAGGGCAGTGAAGGAAAGTGCTAGGGCCTCAAGCCCAGAACCCAGGACTACAGACTGGTACAGGACTTAAGAGAGGTAAATAATTGCATAGAAACAATTCACCCCATTATCCCTAACCTTTACACCCTCTTAAGCCAGCTGCCACCAAAACATGTCATTTACTCAGTCATTGACCTGAAAGATGCTTTCTTTAGTATTCCCCTGTCAGCCACCAGCCAGAACATCTTCACCTTTGAAGATCCCCGGGCAGGAAAATGGGGCCAATTAATGTAGAACAGACTGCCACAAGGGTTCAAAAATTTCCCCACCTTATTTGGGAAAGCACTGAGCAAAGATTTGTCAAAATTCAGGGAAAATTTTTCCACAGTCTCAGTGCTGCAGTATGTTGATAATATCCTGCTCTCTATGAAAATCACAGCTAACTGTGAGGAAGCAACCCTCGAACTTCTAAAAGGCCTGCAGGAAATGGGCTATTGGGTGTCAGCCAAAAAGGCCCAACTATGTTCTCCCTCTGTAACCTATCTGGGATACGCCCTGGAAAATGGAAAGTGCAGACTCTTGAGGGTGAGGGTTGAAACCATCCTCCAAATTCCAGTGCCAACTACCATCCACCAGGTAAGAAAGTTTCTCAGGGCCATGGGTTATTGCAGGCTCTGGATACCTGGCTTCACAGAAATAACTAAGCCCCTATACAAGGCAACAGCAAGAAAAATCTCCCAGCTAACATAGACAACAGAACTGTAAAAAGCATTTAATTAATTGAAAACTGCACTGGTAAGTGCCCTTGCACTCAGTCTGCCAGACTTAGAAAAACCCTTCCACCTATTTGTCACGGAGTCAAAAAGTGTGGCAAAGGGAGTACTCACTCAAACAGTCGGGCCTTGGTGAAAACCAGTCACCTATCTCTCAAAAAAAAAACAAAACAAAACTAACTAAACTTTGTAGCAACAGGCTGGCCAAACTGTCTCTGGGCAGTAGCTGCCACAGCTATGCTTTTCATGGGGCTATATATAAAGAATGTGAACTATTAACCTCTGGGGGAAAAAACATTAAAAACCCAACTGAAATTCTAGCTTTCCTTAAAGCTATCTGGTTACCTAAGCAAGTAGCAATAATGCATTGCCCAGGACATCAAAGAGGAGACTCCCACAGGCGGTTGAAAATTGACTCACTGATAAGACCGCACAAGCCATAGCAACATCAGGAGAGGCTTTAACCTCAAGTCTGCCCTCAGTTGCAATAAGAATTCCTATAACCCCGCATTACTCTCAAAAAGATTCAGAATGAAAAAAACTCTTAGGAGTGTAGCTCTCAAAAAAATAATTAAAAAGCTGGTTGCAGCTCCCACATGGGCACCCCTACCTACCAGAAGCAGTAAGTCGGCAGCTCATTAAACGGATCCATGACACCACCCACATGGGCACCACAAAACTGGCTAAATTAATTAAATGAGACTTCTACTGTCATAACCTGCATTCCTTGTGCAAGACAGCAATGGAATTGTGTTCAGCCTGTGCCCAGGTAAACTAAAAGGGGGGTGGGGGAAATGCCAGAAGGACAATGATTCGAAGAACAAGAACCAGGAAAACATTGGGAAATTAACTTTACTGAAGTAAAACCTGGAAAATATGGGTACCAATACCTGTTAGTAATGGTTGACCCTTTCTCTGGCTGAGTAAAAGCCTTCCCCACTAAGGGGAAGGCAGTCCTCATCATAGTAAAAAACTCTTGACAGATATGATACCCTAGTTCAGTCTCCCTCTAGGTATCAGCTCAGACAATGGACCAGCATTCGTGGCTAAAATAACGCATGCCTAAGCCAAGGCTCTGGACATTACTTAAAAACTGCATTGTGCATCTCGGTCCCAAAGTTCAGGTCAGGTAGAAAGAATGAACCATACCTTAAAGGAAACCTTAACTAAGTTGGTTATAAAGTCTGGCAAAAACTGAGTAAGTCTCCTCCTCTTTGCCTTACTGAAAGCACAGTGCACTCCCTACATACAAGGTATAACACCGTATAAAATTTTGTTCGGGAGAACACCCCCCCCCTGATTTTCCCAAAATAGGTCTAAAACTAGCCTCTGAACTTAACTGTCAGTACTTGCTTTCTTCCCTAAAGGCTCTAGCTCAAATCCAGAAACAAATAAACCACATTGTCCAGGAGGTCCAAACAAGCAATAAAATCACCCCCCTTTCTAACTTCTAGGGACAATCCGGCGATTTAGTGTGGGTAAAAAACTTTCAGGTGGGAACACTCAAACCTCGGTGGACCGGCTCATTTGTCATCATATTAACCACCCCCATAGCAGTAAAAGTCACAGGGAAAAAGCACTGGATACATACATCCCAACTAAAACCTGTCCAGTCCAACACGGAAAACACCGAAGCGGAAAAGTGGACAGTTGCCAAAACTGACAACCCACTAAAAATCAAAATTCATCGGACAAGCTAAGACTAAGGGTGGGGAAGGGGGGGAGGAGATAACAACATCCTGGCAAATAAGTTTGTTTTCTCTCTTATTTATTTATTTATTTTTATTTTTAAATTTTTTATTTTTTTTTGCTGATTGCAGGCAGGAAGTTTATTGGGAAGTTCTCCCAAGAGAGGGGGTCTGAAGAATAGACTTCAGCCCACCCGTGGAAGGTGGTGGATATGAATTTATACAGTACATCAATAGGCGGGGAAACCGAGTACAGCCTGGGGCCAAATGGCCAGGGGGATTGGGTTGGGAGGTCTTGGACTGTGGGAGGGGTTGAGGAGGGAGTGCTGGCCCTCATCTGCTCCAGTTTATTTATTCTTGGGAGGGGATGAGCTACCCCTAGGCTCTAGGTGGGTTATGGCTGGAGGTTGCCTGTCCTCAACTTAGGCCACAGGGGCAGTGATTCAGGGCCCTATGACCTGTCAATCATTGCAAACTTCATAAGGGGGAACCTCTAACTTTCCTAACTCTTTTATTATATCTATATGATGAAGGACTTAAGTAATGGGAATACTGGGCAGAAGGAGAGGGTGAGGGGATTCAGGATGTGACTCAGTCTGTCTCCTTCCTGCTGCTATGGAGTGGTGAAGGGTTCCCTTCTGTTCTGTCCAGTGGGTTCTGATTTCTGGTGGCGAAGAGGCTGGTCTTGGCATTCATGTAGCAAGAAGATGCCGTTCACATGTTCCTGAGCTGTTGATTGTACGATTCGGTGTGTGAATCAGACTGGAAGCTGGAGCTATGACTGCAGCCCACAGCGCCAAATTGCAAGAGTCCCGCTGTAGTGTCTACAGCCCTGAAAGCATGCCTTGCCCTTCTGAGAGCAGGAGGGGACCAATGTCACAGTCATTAGAGTGAGCACGAAGGACACTCGTGGGTGACGTTCACGAGCTGCTGGCGAGTGACGGGCAGTGGGAACTGCTGGGCCTGGCTCCACGAGGTCTGGTATCCACGATGTTTGCCTTTTCAGTGGAGCCACTCTGCGGCTTTTGGGTCTCAGTGGTGAGGCTCTGGATCTTCGCGAGGGCATCTGCCTCAGCAGTCCCAAGAGAGATGTTAGAGGAGGGGCAGGGACATGACAGACAGTTCCCTGTTGCTGCTGGCAGGCATCCTAGATGTTCTCCCACAGCTATCTCTTCCCCACAGAGGGCAGCACAGCAGTTAATTGTTCCTGTCTTGTACTTTGGCTTATTCTCACAGTTGTGACTAAAGCCCAAGGGGTATTTGTTTAGAATGTTGCCTTTGCCACAAACCCCACCCAAAGCCATTACTGGTCCTGGCTACATCCAATTCCTAAGGTAAGTTAAGGTTCACCACCCCCTTACTGCTTAAACTTGTGCTCTTGCCCTCTAAAAAGCAGACTGCTGGGTTTTTTTTTTTTTCTTATTTCCATGCACAACCTTGGTTTTAGTCTCTGAGCTAAATGAGGGATGAAGGGTTTTCCATACCCCAACAAGCAGTTACAGCAGAGGATATAGTTTTTGTTGTACTTATCTAAACAACATTTAAGAATTTGATAGACAGCCAGGACTTTGTAGCTTGTCCCAATTGTTTGCCCATCTCAGGCTCCTAAGATAAGTTACCGCTGTCTCTGATGCTTCTTTTAATTCTGAAAAAAAAAGCATTGCTGGTTAACATAATATCAATAGGGTTACAGCCGGAGGTTTATTCACTCAGCCAGAATCTCTGCCACCAGCCAGGACAGACAGCTGGCTCTGCACACAGCCTTGGGGAAGCTGCAAAATCCCCCGCTGGCCTCTCACATGAAGGTGAGTGCAGGCTGGCTTGACTTGCCTAAGGAGATACTAAAGAAAGACTTAGCAGGTTTTAAAACAAAGTGATAATGACATAACTGGATATTAATTACTTGCAAAAAACTGGGAATATTTGGCATTGCTGCAGACAGCAGTGGTGTTCAACCCTCAGTGGCCACTCTTTTTCTGCAGTCATAAAACTGCTTTTTTTTTTAGTGGAGGTGAGGCAAATCAGATGAACAGGAGCTAAGGCATTGGCCTCTTGATTTCCAGCTATGATCTGGTGTCCAGCATTGGATGGGTTCTCTCAGCAGTGGCAGGGTGGAGATTCCTCCACCACTCAGTCTCAGTGATCCCGGACCCGGGTTTTGGCACCTAATGTTAGAGAAAAACGGTGCTCACTGGTACGCAGACTGATGATTGCAGGCAGGAAGTTTATTGGGAAACTCTCCCAATGGAGGGGGTCTGAAGAATAGACTTCAGCTCCCCTGCCCTCTCTTACTTTTTAATGTTTGCACCAACACTTTTTGGTTAACCTCCTATAGCTGGGGCATAATAAGAATAGGAGACGGGAAAGTTCTAAATGCTACTCAAACTATCATGAAAAATCCCAGTCTCTCTTTTAATTTGTGTGCCCTTCTCAGGGAAAATTAAAATCAGCCAGACAAAAGCCACCGGGGGCGGGGCAGGCCAGGGTTCCTAACCATGGTTGTGGAAGTCAAAATTAAAAAAAAGGACTAAATAAGGTACAAATATATGCCTGCCCATCGGATGGGGCTCCAGAATGCCAAGGCATTGGCCATTACCATTGTGCCCAATGGGGCTGTGAAACCCTAGCCCCATGGACACAAAGGACCCTGTAATATCCTTACAGAAAGGCAATTACCCAGACAATCGGGTTGGAGCTCAGAACCCAATATGGATTCGAGTAAAAGACGAGTTCAATGCATACTAGGCAGGGGGAGAAACGTGGGGACTAAGATTGTATGTCACAAGATTTGACCCAGGTGCAGAATTTACTATCCAAAGAAGAGTAATAGAAACCCCACCTATGAATCCAGTTGGCCCCAACAGAGAAATTTATTTGCATATAGAGCCAGAGCCTAATGTTATAGAACCTAGTTATCCCCCTATCTCAAGGAAACAAAAAAAAAATGTGTCAAACGTGGTCCTAACACCCCCCTCTGGGGAATAATAAATTCCGTTTTCAGCTTCCTCAACAATAGCCAACCTAATCTAACTGAAAGTTGCTGGCTCTGTTTAAATTCCCAGCCCCCGTACTATACGGGATTGAGAACAAATGAAACCGTGAGTGACCCAGAAAGCCCCTTGCATACCTCCCTGGTCACAGAAAAAAAAAAGGAAAACTTAGGTGTACTTGGGGGCAGGAGCCCATACTAATCTTAAATGATGTGCAAGGACCAGAAACCTGTTTTGCTTCACAAAAAGCAGATTTAAATAACTCTGCCTTGTTCCCTCAATGTACCTCAGTCATATATTCAAACAAAACTACCGAAAGTAAGTATTAGGTCACCCCTAACGGAACCTGGTTTGCGTGTAATAAAAAAATAATCCCTTGTCTGTCTCCATTTACCCTAAAAATGCCTTGAACCCTATAATCTGTATCCTGGTGCACATCATCCCCCAGGCCTATTATTACTCAGGACAAGGGGGCGGGGGGATGTTAAAACATTTCCTCGCCTCCGGAAGGAACAAAAAAGCTGTGCCGATCCTTGTTCCCATTCTTATAACTTTAAGCATGGGAAGATCAGCTGCAGTAGGGGCTGCCACAATGATCACAGGAGAAAAAAAATTTCAAAACCCTTAGTAGCCAGATAAACATAGACTTAAAAACCTTAGAAAAATCTGTTTCCTACCTTAAAACTTCAGTTGCTTCCTTGGCAGAAGTCGTTCTCCAGAACCGTTGAGGACTAGGTTTACTATTCTTAAAACAAGGAGGGTTATGTATGGCGCTAAGAAAAGCGTGTTGCTTCTATACCAACCATTCAGGCATTATTAAAAAAAGCTTGTCCTTCTTTAAAAATAAACTCAAGGAGCGCGAAGAAGTTAGACTCAAAAATGTAAATTAGTATAAATGATTGTTCTCTTGGAGCCCCTAGGTAACCACAATAATAAGTGCACTAATCAGGCCACTAGTGCTTATACTCTTAAGGCTCCTGATAGCCCCAGTTTTAATTAACTTTCTTACATCTTACATTGAAAAAAAAATACAAACAATAAAATTAATGGCTCTGTGCTCATATTATAATCCCCTCTCCCAGGAAAAAGAGTCAGAGATCTGACTCTAACAAGAAAAAGGGGAAAATGTAATGGATAACTTCAAGGTCTACAATGGTGCCCACCTGCAAAAAGCCAGAAAAGCAGGTTACCCCACCCTGCTAAGAGCTAAAACAAAATCCACCGCAAAAATCCACTTCTGTACTAAGTGTGCTCACTTGCTGTACCAAACCAAATTAGGAGTTATAGAACAGTGTGAGCCAATAACTGAACATTTCTTTCTTTCAAACTCCTAAACTATCCAAAATACTATAAAAGCCTTGTACTTTGGTTTCTCAGGGCCTCACACCTGTGTTCAGGTCTGAGTGCCTGGCCATTAGAATAAAGGTTCATAAAAACTAACTGGCTCTCCTGGGTCTGGTTAAATCATCTCCAAAGTCCTCTGCACTTCACCTTGACCTGAGGACGCATAGACCACTGATCCTTACATCATAGGGAAGGGCAGATGGGAACCATCTGTAATTTTATGTATACAATTGTCAGCATTTTCTGTTTAGTCCAGGTAAAGTGTTAAAGAATCAATAACTATAGTGTGGAAAGTAAGAACAAAAGAGGCCACAGCTAGGCGTCGCTGTTAAATATGAATTGTTCCAATAGCCACAATTCCCAGAGGGGCAGGGGACTGGGGTTTTATGGAGGATGAGGATGAGGATGCAGGGACCCTTCAGGAAAGGGGTTGTGTGGGCCCCTGTAGGGTGGCTGCCTGGGCTTGATCTGTGACTGATGTGAGACCCTCTCTCATCCTGCTGAGAGCTCACCTGGCCCAAGCCTTGTTGGTTGTAGGAGCCTTGGCTGAGCCAGTTTGCCTTGTAACTTGAGTAGAGGGCTTTCCCAGTAAAAAACGTTCCATGACTGTGTCAAAGGGGCCTCCCCAGGGCTGGAGATGCACTCTCCAAATGGTAACAGGACCATTTGCTAAGTGTATGATTTGCTTTGTAAGAAACTGACATCATCTTCCAAAGTAATTGTATTGCTTTGTTTTGCATTCACATGAATAAGAAATATGAGCTCCTTTTGCTCATGCCAGTATTTGTTATTCTCATTTTTTTTTCCAAACTAGTGTGTAGTGTAGTGGTATCTCATGAGGAAATCTCATGCATTTCTCTCATGACTAATATGTTGAACTTTTTATTGTATATTATTTCCCACCGTATATGTTTTTAATGATGTAATATTAAGCTCATGTAGCCATTTTTAAATTGGAATGTTTGTATTCTTATGGTTGAGTTTTAATTGTTCTTCATATATTCTGGATACAAGCTCTTAATTAGATATGAAATCTACATACATATTCAGTAAATCTGCTTGTCTTTTCTGTCTTTCTAAACAAATGTCCTTAATTTTAATCAAGTCAAATTCATCAATTTTTATTGTTGATGTTGTTTTGGTGTTCCCTGTCCTCCTGAAAGAAATCTTTAAGTATTATTTGAATCTGCAATCAAGTAAATTTTCAGTTTCCAGTGTGAACTCCCTTTCAGGAAACCAGCAAACTGCATCTGCAGGCTAACTCACAGTTTTCCTGATGAGATTCTTTTTCTTTGCCCCTCTTTCTTCTAGGCAGTGTCCAGGTTTCCCCTGGTGATATAAACCCTAGAACATTATTCCCCAGGCAATTTCTGCCTGTCCTCTAGCTATTTTTCTGGGAGAGAGTCCTGTGTCTTTCTTTTCTGCCACCCAGGTGTTTAATTTCAACTTAAGAGAACAGTGGTTGGTATGTAGGAAAAAGGTTATAGCAGGAAGAGCAGGTGGAGAACAGGGACTCTTTACGATAAGGATGTTGTTTGCAGTAGCAAATATGTGAACTCCTATTTTATTGCTATCTTTATTTTGATGCTCATATTAAACCTGATGGTCACTGGGAGCCCCATGAATCTGTTCCTGTGTCTTTTCTTATCTCACCATCTTTGAGCATTTCCTTAATTTATGGTGCAATGAATTTCAGACTCATCTTTTACTTTCACTGCCTTGATGCAGCCATTTCTTGAAGAAGCTGTTACTTTCTGAAGAATAATTTCAATAATAGTATAATAAAATGTTCTTTAAAAATTCCTGGTAGGTATTTTATTTAAGAGGATTTCTGCTGAAAGAAAAAAGAGCTAAAGTGACTTTAAAATTTCTTGTAATAAAACAAATTTCTGTTAATGTCATGCATTAGTATTATAATAATGATATCTGCAATCTTTTAAAAAACTCATACTTCTCAGTAGAAATAGCCAACCAGTTATGGTTCCTTTAAAATTTATTTAGGAACAACAATCGTCCATTACATGCTAATCTAATATTTCTAATCATAAGGCTTCATTTCTTAAAATTCTTGTTTCTGGGCAGATGTTTTTTTCATAAGAATTCAAGCACATAGAAAGAAGTTAAAGTAGAATCATTTATGATTATTAATTAAATAGTTATGATACAATGTAATTGTAGTATAATTTAAATTCTTATGCCCAAAGGCCTCCAAATTATTTTATTGATTTATATGTATTTTCTTGAAACATTTCTGTGAAAGGGACAGCTAGGCACAACAGTTTTTAAGACATTTTAAGAAGTTTTTAAGCTATTACTTTAGAATTGATTCATCAATAATAGCAAGAGAAAACCATAATGTAAACAACCCCATAAATACATTTGACCCTTTCTTGGTGTTTTATGGAGGTTTTATCATGCTTGAGGGAGAGTCCTGTATGAAGGAATTCATCCATACATGTTGATATGCACAGTAAAGATATCCAAAACAGTTAAACCCAACCATTTGAAAGACCTTTTATCTTTTGTTTGGTATGTATGTATTTACATATGAATATATGTATGTATGTATGTATGTATTTAGAGACAATTATATGACAATTCTATTTGTAATGGATAAAAAAGTATATTACAAACTGTCTTTTAAAATTATGCAAAAGACCTAAATGTCTCTCTCATGACACTGAATACCTGGCCTCCAGAACATACCTCCACCTCAGGCAGTTGATTCAGCAAGGCTGGCTGTAAGCCAGTGAGGCTAGTGGGGAGCAAACTCACTGTAGGCTAGATTTACTCATTTAAATATTCACAATAACATAGATGTATACCTATATTTCTTTGGCTCATATAAAAATAATATACATTTTAATATTATTTTATGTACATATTATAGTTAAAGGTATAGAACATGAATTATTTATCACTCTCTATTCATTGCCAGTTCCTTATATAGGCACATGCTTTTGATTTTAGTCTTATGATAATTTCTTTCTCCACTTCTCATTGTTCTTACTTTTATTACCCACTCCACCCATTCCCCCTTGAGCTCATGGAAAATGCCATTTTCAGTCCACAGAATCCTGCTTATTCTGCACCTCTACCCCAGTTGCTCTCCCCTCCCCCAAATGTGTTTTCTTCACTGGGTCCCCTGTTGTGCCCAGCAGGTCTCCGTGTCCCTTTGTTGTCCTGAGTCCTCCCAGATCCTCAGACATCGATATCCTGTTTCATAGCTTTGATTGTTTTCTCCTTGGGCACAAAGACCCAAGTGTCAACCCTACCTGGTAGCCACAGGACCACATCAGGTGTGTCAGTGTCAGTGATAAGTGTGATACTAGTAAGGGCAAACTCCACTCTAAGTGATGCTTTTAATTCTTGGCAGATACTTTGGTTAGAGGGATTTCTGAGGAGGGGAAAGCTAGTTGTGGAGGTTTGGTATACATTTTAATGAAATAAACAACTGGTATTATTTTATTAACAATATAATAAACCCATAGAGGAATTTCTATAAAAGTCAAGGAAGGATCTATGAATTGTTTTTTTTTTATTTTATTTTATTTATTTTTTATTGTTCATAAAAATCAAGATTTTTCACAGTACATACCAATATTTGTAAAATGATATATAAATACATATGCATATAAGTGCATTTTCTTACATAAATGTTATTTTATATATATATATTTTTTAAAGGTGCTTAGATTACCTAATTATTACTCAGAAATTACAAGGATTCCCATGTTCCCCACCTCCCACAACATCCCACACCAACATCCTTCATCAGTGTGGGACATCACCCACAATGGATATACACATCCTGGGGCTTTGCCACCAAGCATAGACCGCATTTCACATCATAGACCACCCTCTCTCCCACACAGTTCTG
>JAQZBX010031952.1:0-20347 GCA_029593785.1 Cabassous unicinctus
GTTTCTGGGGGTGGGCTGGGTTCGGTGGGAAGCAGGGTGGCAGGACTGAGAGGAGGGCAGCGGCGTAGGAAGACGCCGGGGTTTTGTAGAAGGGCTGAATGCAGGAGGAGATGGATGCGGTAGCTTTGTGAGTTAAAAGAGGACATAAGGACCGTGAGGGGAAAACATTGAGATGATTTGTCGGAGGTAGTTTAAAGCTTTCTTAAACCTGAAGGAAAGCAGCGGCGAGGGTTTTGAGGCCAGTAGGCCAGCCAAGGGCTTTAGGCTCTAACTATTTGGGGAAGTAGGCAACGACTCGATTATCAGGGCGGGCCACCGGGGTTGAGATTCCTAGAGCAAATCCATGTCAGCTATGGACATAGAGGGAAAAGGGCTTAGCGGGGCTAGGAAAGTCTAGGCGGGTGCAGTCATTAGGGCTTCTCTAAGCTTACAGAAGGCGGACTTGAGCGATCGAGGGCGATCGAGTGGTTCGCACAGGTCGCCAGAAACAGCTTGGTAGAGGGCTTTAGATAAATGGACTCCAGAGACGGGAAACGCTGGCTACCCCTAAGGAAGGAGACCTGCCTTGGCATGCAGGAGGGGATGTCCCTGATGACTTGGATTCGATCTGCAGTTAGATGTTGATGTGAGGGAGAGAGATGAAGACCTAGACAGGCTACTTCGGTTCTGAAAAATTGTCCTTTACTTGGGGAGACACAATGTCCCTTATCCCCAAGAAAGTTAAGCGGAGTGATAGTGTGAGTCATAGAGGTTTGTAAGGAGGGGGAACAGAGGAGTAAGCCTTCGACACACTGAAGGAGAGTGCTGGAGGGAAGCTGGAGGTCAGACCTCGCTGTAGAGCCTGTCCAAAAATGTGAGGACTATCTCTAAAGCTCTGGGGAAGGACCGTCCACGTTAACTGCTGGGGGTTTAGGGGGTCCTCAGGGCCTGCCACGTGAAAGCAAAAACGTCTTGGGAAGTTTCCTCTGAGGGGTTAGTGAAGGAGGCATCCTTGAGATGAGTTATGGTGTAGTTATGGTGTAGTGTGCAGTGAGGCTTCTGTGGGCAGCAGACTGCGCAGATTAGGAACTGAAGAAACTATAGGCTGAGTGGCTTCATGAAAGGTTCCAAGGTCCGGTACAGGCGATAGCTCCCGTCTGGCTTCTTCACTGCCAGGATGGGCGTGCTCAAGGAGAGCTGGCGCAAGTGACCAGCAGCACAGAGAGTGTCAATAGTGGCTTTAAGAGCCTGTTGAGCACTGAGGGGCAGGGGACACTGAGGAACGTTTGTGAAAGAGGAGGGTTTTTTTTTTTTTTTAAGATATATTTTTATTTATGTATTTATCGCCCCCTGCTGCTTGTGCTTGCTGTGTCCATTTGCTTTTTTGTGTGTTTTTCTGTGTCTGCTTGTCTCCCTTTGTTGAGTCGTCTTGCTGCGCCAGCTCACCGCGCCATAGGGGCCGGCTTGCCTTCACCAGGAGGCCCTGGGAATCGAACCCGGGGCCTCCCATGTGGTAAACGGGAGCCCAGCCAGCTGAGCCGCAGCCGCTTCCCAAAGATTAATTTATTTATTCCCACCCCTCCGCCATTGTTTTGCGCTCGCTGTCCGCTCTCTGTGTGTTCTTCTCTGCTTGTCTTCTCTTCAGGCGGCACTGGGAACTGATCCTGGGACTTCCAGAGTTCAATCTCTTGTGCCACCTCAGCTCCCTAGGGGTTTTTAAGACTATCTTAACTAACCCTGGTGGTGTGTTGAGACTGAAGGATAGTTAGTATCCCAGACCTGGGGACTCACAGGAGGAATGTCAGGAATGTTAGAGGGAATCCAGGAGGGGGAGGGGAGGGTGGATAAGAGAAGGAAGTTGGTTTGAGAGAACCGGAGAGAAAATGAAATGGAAGAGTGGAATTTGGACAATATGTCAAGGCCTGAGAGAGGGGAGGGACCGTTAGAGGTACCCCCTTACAAGATGTGCAATGATTAACAGGTCATAAGACTGTGACTCAACTACCCCAGAACATAAATCAAAGGTGGGCTAGGGGTGGGCAGAGGTCTCTCTTCAGACCCCCTCCGTGGGGAGGGCTTCCCAGTACACTTCCTGCCTGCAGCCGTCAGTCTCTGGGCCCCAGGAGCGCCATTTTTCTCTAACAGGGACAGGTAGGCAGTATAAGAAATTGATGGGAGACTGTGTGATTTTCTATCGAGCATATGATTGGTTTGGTGATTAAAAGAGAAGAAGGGATGCCGTCAACCCCCACAATAGAGACTGAGGACATAGATGAAGGTCCTGAATGTTCTAAGAGGACGAATACGTGGCCCCTGTGTCAGTTAAAAAGCAGAGCAGCTAAGGGCTTAATAGCCAGGATGTATAAAGAGATGCTACAGCTCAACAGCAAAAAGACAAATGACCCAATTAGAAAATGGGCAAAAGACTTGAGTAGACATTTGTCCAAAGAAAAAATACAAATGGCAAAAAAACCCATGAAGAAATGCTCAACATCACTAGTGATTAGAGAAATGCAAATCAAAACTACAATGAGATACCATTTCACACCTATCAAAATGGCCACTATTAAAAAGACAGAGAACTTCAAGTGTTGGAGAGGATGTGGAGAGATAGGAACACTTCTTCACTGTTGGTGGGAATGCAGAATGGTACAGCCACTGTGGAGGACTGTTTGGCAGTTCCTAAAGAAGTTGAATATAGACTTGCCACGTGACCCTGCAATACCACTACTGGGTATATACCCAGAAGAACTGAGAGCAGTGACACGAACAGACATCTACATGCCAATGTTCATAGCAACATTATTCTCCATTGCCAAAAGCTGGAAACAACCCAGGTGTCCATCAACAGACGAATGGATAAACAAACTGGTGTATTCACACAATGGAATATTATGCAGCTGTAAGAAGAAATAAAGTCATACAGCATATGACAACATGGATGAACCTGGAGGACATTATGTTGAGCGAAGCAAGCTAGACACAAAAGGACAAATACTGTATGACTGCATCACTATGAACCAAATATATTGCATAACACATTGTTTGATTAAAAAAAAAATTCATGTATCTAGTACATTTAATTGAGAAATCTATTTATTCATCTGTGTTTACTTTTTAGTATTTAATTGTTTATATTTTCAATTATTAAATGTACAAAATAAAGTTAAAAAAAAAAAAAAAAAGGAGTTCAGGTCACCTCCAACCTTGATGATAACGCTCGGTTTGGACTTACTGATGGAGATGTGGGGCCGTTCCGAACCTGGGACCCGTCCATGTCTTTCGTCAGCCCAAGACAGTCTGGAAAGGAGGATCCCGGCTAGCTCTGGGTCTGTGGGGGGCGCTGGAGGAACTTTCCTGGAAACAGCCTTTTCAGGACAGTCCGACTTCCAGTGACCTTTGTGGCGACAGCCTGGGATCAGGGCAGGAGCGTGGCCAATGCCTGTCCTTTCCACACTGGAAACAGGGCCCCGGAGGTGGCTGGAGGGAAGAATTAGGTTTCTGAGAGTCGGACGTGAGGGCAGCAGCTCGGAGGGAGGCTGCAGCCTGATCCCCGTTTGTGCTCTTCTGACTTGGCTTCCTCTCCTCTGTTGTTAAAGACCTTGAAGGCGGCGTTGACCAGGTCTTTCCGAGGGGCTTGAGGGCTGTCCTCCAACTTCCGTAACTTCTAATGTCTGGGTGAGATTTTGTGATAAAGTGGGTGTGTAGGTACAACTGACCAGAGCCTGACTCAGGGTCTGAATTGGTGTGTTTAGGGAGGTGGCTGCGGCTCAGCTGGCTGGGCTCCCGTTTACCATCGGGGAGGCCCTGGGTTCGATTCCCGGGGCCTCCTGGTGAAGGCGAGGCGGCTCGCGTGGCGTGGAGAGCTGACACAGCAAGATGACTCAACAAAGGGAGACAAGCAGACACAGAGAAACACACAAAAAAGCAAACGGACACAGCGAGCACAAGCAGCAAGCGGGGGGTAAATAAATAAAAATAAATCTTTAAAAAATAAACAACAAATTGGTGTATTTAAGGAGAGACTCAATCTACTCATGAAGGCAGCTGGGTTTTCATCAGGTTTCTGTGAAATCTCTTTAATTTTATCACAATTAACTGCTTTGAGTGCAGCCTTTTCCATGCCTCCTATTATGCAGGTTAGACAGCGGGCCCCGCAGGGAAGGTCTGGGGACCTGGCTGGTAATCCCAGGGAGGGTTTGTGGTTGGGCCTGCGGTGGGGCCTGCCGGGTGCCATTAGGATCTTGGATATGCGTAGAGTCTGCGAAAGTGGTAGCAGCAGCCCAGATACGGCTTTTTCCTCTGGGGTAGCTGAGGAAGTAAAAATACCGTATGTATCCTGATAGGTGAGGTCACAGGAGTGGGTGAGGTGCTGGAACTCCTTATGTATGTGGCAGGGTTTTCAGAGAATGATCCTAGTCGGTTTTCTATCTGACTTAAATCTAAGAGTGAAAACGGGACGTGCACTCTATTCCTTCAGCCCCTGCTACCTCCCGGAGGGGTAAGAGGGGAGCTGGCATCTGCAGAGTTGGGAGGTGGAGGGCAGCAATGGGGGTAGTCCTCACGAGCGGGTGTGAGGGGAGAGAGTTGGGGTGGAGGGCGGTGGCAGCGAGGAGGGGGAGGAGGGTGGGGTGGACGCGACCTCAGAGGTACATATGGAGGAGGTGTAGGAGGAGCCTGACCGGCTGGATCAAAGCCGAAGGTTTTGGGTGGTTTGGGGGGCAGGAGGGAGGAAGTATTTGGTGTAAAAGAAGAATTTGGTAGGAGGAACAGGATTGACAGAGGGAGGGGCTGTTACGAAGACAGAAGAAAGGCCTGAAGGTAAGGAATTTCGGGCCCCTTGCCATCGCGCTGGATAAAGTTCTTTGAGTCTCAGAGAACTTGGAAATCAAAAGTGTCATTTTCCAGCCATTGACTTTCATTGTCCAATTTGTATTCAACAGAGGTCGAATAGAAAATGAACTTTTTAGGTCTGATGTCTTCTTCCGGGTTTAGCGTTTCAAGGTTATGAATGAGGCAACCCAGAGGCGTGGTTTTGGGGGGGCTGAAATTGAACTCCCCATTTTAGGTGGTATGGGTGAGACGAAGGATCTCCAGAAAGGAAAGAACAGGGGAGATTCCAAGTGAGACAGGCGTCCCCGAATCAGTCGGAAATCACCCAAGGAAACAGGAGACGGGGCTTTGAGCCAGACGTCTCCGGAGCCAAGGGGTCTCTTCCCACGAGGACACAGGCCTCCCGCCCGCCCGTGGCACTTGGGGATGGTGAGGCTCACTGACCTAGCACTAAGATTACTCAGCGGGTCATCCTGGACATTGGAAAAGGAGAGAGCGAGAGCAGGATCCTCCAGTGGAGAAATCCTTGACTCACCCAGCTATGATTTGGTGTCTGGTGTTGGATGGGCTCTCTGGGCAGAAGCTGGGTAGAGGTCCCTCACCAGTCAGTCAGTCTCAGCAACTCCAGACCTGGGTTTTTCAGCACCAAATGTTAGAGAAAAATGGCGCTCGCTGGGATGCGGAGACTGATGGTCGCAGGAAGAAAGTTTACTGGGAAGCTCTTCCAAAGGAGGGGGTCTGAAGAGAGGCTTCAGCCCACCCCCAGGGGTGGTGGATTTGGCTTTACAGACTACATCAATAGGCAGGGGGGAGTGGGCTAGGAGGCCTTGGAATGTGGGAGGGGGTGGGCTGCCCGTAGGCCATGGCTTGCTCAAGATTATGGCTGGAGGCTGCCTTTTTTCAATTTACACCCTAGGGGGAGTGGAGTCACAGTCTTATGACCTGTTTAATCATTGCAAGCCTTGCACGGGGCAACCTCTAACAGTCACAAACTATGTAATCAGATACCTGGAAGGGGGGCTCTAAACAATGCACAGTTTTCCACTGGAGACAGCAGCAATCTGTTTTGCCAAAACAGTCTTGAATTTTCTTTACACCCCAGGATTCCCAGTTGCCCCAATCTGCCCAGCCCCAGTCCCCACAGCTCCCTACTCCCCAGGACCCTGACTCCACCTGGTCCCATACCTCCACCCCTGACGCCCAGTCCCCCATGCCTTTCCAGTTGCCCTAGCACTGAATCCTTCCATTGTTCAAGCCCTCTGGCCCGGGCCCCCAGGCCCCAAGTCCCCCAGGCCCCCGAGTCCCCCAGCCCTTCTCATTTCTCTTCAGTGCCAAACCCAATGGCAACTCCCAAGAACTGAGGGCCAGATCCCCTCCCATCTTCCCAGGCTCAGAAACCAGTTCCAGCAGTCTCAGGGGACAGGGTCTGCCACTGGCCTGTGGGAAGGGTGGGGAGGGGGATGGTGGCCTTTATTTAGGAAAGTAAAGTGTGTGGTATCATTACTCATCCTGAAGCCCAGAACCACCCCACCCTCAGGGCCCAGCCTTGGCCGGAAAGCTGCCTGAGGGAAGGCTGCCTAAGCCCCCAAGCCCCATGGACCTCAGCCAGATGACCCACCCTCAGCTGACACTGGTGGCCCCGCCTGCAGGGTGAAGGTCAAGCACACCTCGGGGGCTCTGTGTGGGTGTGGGCTGAGGAAGGTCCTCCTGCTTCCCTGTCTGCCCAGGCCCAGGTGTTCTCCTGAGAAGGCCCAAAGCCCAGTTCCCTCCCAAGCAGAGAGAAAGGCAGGGTGAGGCAGGCCAGGAAAGCACCAGACTCCCTACTACAGAGCTGGAGGGGACAGGCCTAGGAGAGGGAGGGGTGAGAGGCACAGGAGAGCTACCGAGAAAATCACAAGCCCCCAAGGCCAGGAGGCAGAGCTGTGCTGTGTGTGCAGGGTGTGAGCTGCCTCAAAGGCTGCGTGGAGGGAACCAGAGAGGGCTTGGCACTCCCTTAGGTACAAGCGAGGGCTTGTGGGAGGCATGACCGGGAAGGCCAGGGGTGCCTGGCCTCAGGCTCAGATGGCTGCAGGATGTTCTCAGGCCTCTGCTTGCCGCTGGGTTACCTTTATTCTCAGTGCACCCACTGAGTAGACTGAGCAGGTGTGGCAGCAGCAGGGAGACCTCATCCTGGGCTCGTAGCCCCCACGGGCCTTTGCTCACCTGGTTCAGACACTGGGCAGGAGGATGGCACCATGACTGGCCTGCGGGGTCACGTGCCCACCCACAGCAGGGGAGGGCAGGGGTCCCGTGACTGACAGCCCCACCAGGACCCCTCTCTCGGAGAATGTGGTGAAGAGAATGAAGCTGAGGCCTGAAGTGGAGGAGGTCAAAGTGGCCCACAGGGCAGGGAGCAGGCCTCAGGAGGTGTTGATGGCCTTCACCCATTCGTTGGCCATACCTAGAGGGCCTGGCTGCCCCCACACCCCGCGTTCTGGCCACAGAGGTTTCACGGAGGGGAGGAACCAGCGTCCTGTGTCTCCAAGTCAGACAGCGGGACTCTGAGCAGCTGACACACTGTTGATTTCACTCAGGTGTTCACACCTGTAGCCTAATCAGAACCTACAGCTGCCTCGAGGCTCCAGTGGGCCGAAGGTGAAGGGCTCTCACCTTTGGTCATTCAACCAAAGCCAGGTGCGCCTTGCCCTCGTGGGCACACTCTAGGGGCGCGACAGCCTTGCACTGAGGAGTGTGTGGGGGTCATGCCCTGAAAGGCCCTTTTCCCGTCCGCAGGCACTCGTGGTGGGTCAGACCTTGCCCCACCTTGGGGACTGCCCTCTAGAGATGGCCAAAGACGCATGTCCTGCCTCAGGCTGCTGCCTCCCCTTCTGGGGTGTCCTTCAACCCCCTCAGACCTGAAGTCCAGAGAAGCCCCGTGGGCAGGGGCTTGAGCCTGGAGGGACAACCTGGGGCTGGGTGGCACCAGCCTGGGCTGGGCGGGCACCATGCTCTCAGCGTCTCCCCCTGCCCCCCTCCCCATTGTCTGGAACCCTGGCCTGCTTCCTACCAGCAGCAACAGGAAGGCCTGTGGGACTTCAAAGGGCCATGGCTTCCCCACACCACGCTCCCCTGCCCCAGGGTCGCCTGGCCCCAGGCCCAGCCCCGGCCTCTCCCCCACTTAGGGTCACCAGGAAGCCACCATCAGGCCCCAGACCAGAGGCTCCTCCGAGAACTCCCTCCTCCTCAGCCTGGGGGTGAAGACGAAGGAGGAAGCAGAGGCTCCTCCTAGGCGCCGTGCAGGCCACATCAAGGTCAGGAGGCTCCCAGAGTCCGGAAGACACCCGGAGACCAGGACAATCGTGGGAGGAGCCGCCAGGGGCAGGGACCACCTCCCTCGGCCTCTGCCGTGCTCCCCCCAGGGCTGCCCAGTGCGGGCCTTGCCAGCAGACGGTGTCTCTGCCTCCTGGGGGAGGCTGTGTCCCCCACGGGCCTCTTCCCCCGTAGCAGAGGGGGTGGCGGTGCTCGGGCCTCTGCCCCGCACTCCATCCCAGAGCCTGGCTCCAACGCCCCGACCCCTCGCGTGTGGCTCCAGACTCAGATGTGGGAGCCCGAGCACCACCCAGCGCAGGACAGGCCCTGCCCCCCAGCGGCCCCACAAGCAAAGGCCTCACTGCCGCCCCCAGCCTTGGGCTGCTGGGCCAGAGGGCTGTCAGCCAGCAGCCAGGTCTGCCTGAGAAGACGGTTCAAGGCGCTCGGAGGATGGACAGCAGGAGGGAGGGGCTGCTGCTTCAGGGGAGGGGGAACGGGCTGGGATCCCCCCCAGGCTCTCAAGGTCCCCCTCACAGTCCTACACCTGGGTCTTGCCAAACCCTTGTCCTAAATCTCCTGCAAGTTCCTCATAGCAGCGCACGGAGCCCGGGCCCTCGGCTTGTCACTGCCTGTCCTTCACCCCACCTTGGGGCAACTTGGGGGGTGGGCTCCAAGAAGTAATGGACCTCAGGTGACTGTGCCAGGGTCCTGGGAGAGGGAGCCCTGCTGGAACACCAGGTCCGGGCAGGGTGCAACCCCCCTCTGCAGGGCAAGACCCTCGGGGATGAACCAGTCCTCCTTGAGAATTAAGAACGCTTTATTGTGCGAGGACACAGCAGGCCCTGGGCCGAGGGGGGCCGAGTCCACAGCCCAGCCTGCCCCTGCTCTGTGCCTGCTCTTTGGTCCCCCATGGAGTGTAAAGGTGTCCGTGTGTGTGCCCAGGTGGGGACGGCTTCCCGGGGCCCCGGGCACTCCAGTGCTGGGACCCCACCTGCTCAGGCTCAGGGGCCGCACATGTCCACACAGTCCTCCCCACTGCGGAACACGCGGTAAACGCTGGTAGGCGGGAACATGGCGACGGCACCGAGCAGGGAGCCCAGCTGGATGGCCACGCCAGCTGCCAGCAATGCCAGCCGGCCTCCGCTGTGCAGCAGGGAGCTGGCTGCCACCTTCACGTAAGAGAAGATGCCCAAGCACAGCACCCATGACAGCACCTGGGGCAGCCACAGCAGCAGGTCAGCAGGGGATGCCCGGGCCCCCCAGGGCAGCCCTCCACCGCCACCCTCCTTGCTTCTTTGGCCCCGCTGTACTCACCACGAGGACCACCCCTGCAGAGGTGCCCACCAGGGGCGGGCAGGGGCTGAGGATGGCCAGCGCCACCAGGTAGGCGCCAAAGAGCACGCCCAGCAGAGAGAGACTGCCCAGGCCCACCAGGGTCCTGCGGGGATGAGCAGACTCAGGACGACCGTGCCAGGGCCCCACCCCGCCCCCTGAGTGGCCTGGAGCCCTGCGCACCTGCACAGCACACCCATGGCCAGGAAGCAGGCGAGTGGGTTGGCAGCGCTGCCCAGCACCACGGCCAAGTGGTAGGCCAGGCGCCCGTAGGGCAGGCAGGAGAAGCTCTGCACGGCAGGCAGCACGCCGTTGGTCAGTGCGTTGGTGACGGCCAGCACGCCCAGCAGGCAGGCACCGCGGGCTGAGAGCAGCCGCTGGGCCTCAGGGTCTGGGCCGGGGGTGGTGCCCACCGCCTCGCACAGCGGCTCCTGCAGCTGCGAGGCCTCTTCCTCTCCACCCTCAGAACCAGTTCCTGGGGCCGCCACCCGCAGGCCAGGCCGTGGGCCCTCTGTGGGTCCAGAGGGTGGTGACGGCAGTGACAGCGACAGCAGCAGGAGACCCTGGAAGGCGGCAGCTGAGGTGACCAGAAGGGCGGTCAGAGCCCAGAAGAAGGAGCTGGCCGGAAAGCGCTCCGGGAAGTAGTGGGGGGCCCCAAGGGTGCCGTTGGTGGGGGCCGGTGGGCACTCGAGGCGACCCACGCCCTGCACAAGGGCCAGCACACAGGGCAACAGAGCACTGAGGCCCTGTCCCAGAAAGAAGGAGCGTAAGAAGGGTGGTGGCAGGTGGCTCAGGAAGGGCAGGAACGTGACATTGGAGGCACAGCAGGCCAGTGCCAGCAGCAGGGCCAGTGTGAGGAAGGCCACGGAGTGGGGCTGCCCTGCCATCGGGGCCACGTGGTGCCACAGGGGGGCCAGCAGAGCTGTGCCCACCACGTTCAGTGTCTGCACCACGCGGATGGAGGCCTGCTCGCCCTTGCCTGGGGCAAGCCGCCCCCACAGGGTCACCACCAGGAGTCCCAGGTTCCCCAGCGCCACCAGTACAGACAGGTATGAGGGGAGGCTCCAACCTGCAGGGAAGGGGAGAGCCGGTCAGAAGCAGGGGACTGGGGGCAGCCGCCTCCCCAGGCCCACCTGCCGGAGCGACCCACTGGCCCCCACTCACCCTCGGGAAGGTCCTTTACCAACACGGGCAGCTCCACCCAGATCCCATTGATGGCAGCCCAGGAGCCCATGCCAAAAAAGACCACCAGCAGGTGGGTCAGCACCAGGCGGCCCAGCGGGGTCGCTGCCATAGGGCCCCAGGCTGGGGCCTCCGGGCCAGCTCCTTCTCCTCCTAGGTGCAAAGACCCTTCGGCTCTCCTGGGGGAAAGAGACACTCATGCAACACGAGAAGGAAAAGACAGCCGGGGTCAGAGAGCAGACCGCCCGCCAAGGCCAGGGCAGGCGGCGGGAGCACGGGGGCGCGGGAGAGGGGAAGGGCTGAAAGCTACCCGGCACCGCCGCGGCCCAGGGGAGGATGGCGAGAAGCGTGCGGTCCTTCCCCAGCGGAGGACCCGGGCGCGGGGCGCCAAAGCCGGCGCCACCCTCGCCCTAAGACAGACGCGGGGCCCGGACGCCGGGACCGGGCTACCTCTCGGGCGCCGCGCCGCCCCCGGCTCGTGCGTCCACCTGCGGGCCCCGGGCCTCGGCGACGAGCAGGCCCGCCGGGGCCGAGGCGCGGCTGCAGCGAGAAGGGGAGTGGCAGGGCGGGCGCCGCCCCTCGCCCGCGCCAGGTGCGCCGCGGTCCCCGGCGCCGAGGCGGGCCAGCCGGGTCACGTGGGCGGGCGGCGGGGCCGGAGCGGAACCCGAGCGCCGCAGCCGAGGCCCGAGGACGCCGGACCCCGCACGGCCACGCGCCGGAAGTCCCAGCCCGGAAGTCGGCGCCCCGCCCCTCGGGGCCTCTCCTTCCGCGCGCCGTTGGCGGCCATGGCTCCCGGGGTGGCCCGGCGGGCGCGGCGCAGGCGCAGGGCCCGGGGCGGCGCGCGCTCGGCCGAGGACTGGTGGTGGGAGCGGCTGGCGCCGAGCGGCTCCGGGCTCCACCTGCTGCAGGCCGACAGCATGCTGCTGCTGCTGCCCGGCCCCGGCCCCTTCCGCGCGCAGCGGCGCGTCGCCCGCCGTGCGCAGCGCCCGCGACCCTCGGGCGCCCGCGCCGCCGCGGCCCGGCCCAAGGCCAGGCGCCGGCCCGAGCCCCAGCCCCAGCCCCAGCCTCAGCCCCAGCAGGAGCCCGACCCGGGCTGGGGCGACCGCATCCCCTTGGAAATCCTGGTGCAGATTTTCGGGCTGCTGGTGGCGGCCGACGGGCCCATGCCCTTCCTCGGCAGGTACCACGACCCCTCGGGCCCTGGCCATCGAGCGCAGCGGCCCGGCCGGCGCGCGGGTGGCTTCGCCGCCACGGCCCAGGCTGGCCTGTTTGTTGCTCACCAAGCGCGTGCCCGGGCATCGGCCGCGACGCACAGTCTCCCAGCTGCCCAGTTGGAAGCTCAGGTGACAGGCTCCGAGCTGGGGAGTCCGCCACGCCGCAGGGGGAGGTCCCCCCTTTTAGAAAACGCCACAGCGGTAGCCGTCGGGGGGTGTCATCGACCACGAGAGACCCCACCCCTCAGCAGAGCTGTTCTCCCAGGGCCGCCCGCGTGTGCCGCCGCTGGCACGAGGCCGCCTCCCAGCCGGCGCTCTGGCACACGGTGACCCTGTCGCCCCCGCTGGCTGGCCGCCCTGCCAAGGGCGGAGCCAGGGCCGAGAAGAAGCTCCGTGCTTCCTTGGAGTGGCTTATGCCCAACCGGTGAGGGTTTCCTCTTTCCACCTGTGTGGGGTGTGGGCCACCCTAGGCCCTCCCTGTCTCCCCCACGGCATTGGAGGGGGGATGCTGAAGGAACGGGCGGTCTGGGAGCACTCTGGCAGCGCTGCCTCTGCTGTCGGCCCAGGTTCTCCCAGCTCCAGAGGCTGACCCTCATCCACTGGAAGTCCCAGGTACACCCCGTGTTGGAGGTGAGAGCTGGAGACTGCCCCGCATGCCAGCCATGACACCCTGGGGTTGCTCAGTACTTCCAGGGAGTGGGTCGAGCACCATAGGGCCCCACACACACACTCTGAGTGGCTGCCTTTGGGGACAGTGCCCAGCTCTTTCCTGTCCTCTCCCAGCAATTTCTCTCCTGCAGGTCAGTGTCAGGGGTGAGAGGTAGCTTTGCCATGGGCGGGAAGGTCATAGCTAAGGCCTCCTTTCCCCCAACCCTGCCTGGCCCTCTGTCCCCACAGCTGGTTAGCAAGTCTTGTCCTCGGCTCACCTTTCTCAAGCTTTCCGACTGCCACGGCCTGACTCCTGACATTCTTGTCATGCTGGCCAAAGCCTGCCCCCGGCTCCACAGCCTGGATCTCCAGCACTCCATGGTGAGCCCTTTGTCCCCAGGGGCCCCAGAAGAGCACCAGCTAAGGTGACCGGGCCCCTGTTCCGGGTCTCCAGGTGGAGTCCGCGGCTGTGGTGAGCTTCTTGGAGGAGGCAGGCCCCCGGATGCGCAAGCTGTGGCTGACCTACAGCTCCCAGACGACAGCCATCCTGGGTGCACTGCTGGTAGGTTGGTGCCGGCAGGTGCGCGCCCGGTGTTGAGCCCGAGCACCCTGCATCGACTCCTGTGCCCCCACCCCTGCAGGGCAGCTGCTGTCCCCAGCTCCAGCTCCTGGAGGTGAGCACTGGCACCGGCCCCAACAGCACCCCTCTGCAGCTACCTGTCGAGGCCCTGCAGAAAGGCTGCCCCCAGCTGCAGGTACCTGGCGCCCCGCCTTCCCCACCCGCCCCACACTCCTTCCCGGCTGCAGCCTGGGCCTTGCCTCCAGGTACTGCGGCTGCTGAACCTGATGTGGCTGCCCAAGCCTTTGGGGCGAGGGGCAGCCCCCGGACTGGGCTTCCCCAGCCTCGAGGAGCTCTGCCTTGCCAGCTCCACCTCCAACTTTGTGAGCAACGAGGTCTTGGGCCGCCTGCTCCACAGCTCTCCCCACCTGCGCCTGCTGGATCTCCGGGGCTGTGCCCGCATCACGCCCGCCGGCCTTTGTGATCTGCCCTGTCAGGGTCAGCTGTCCCTGGGTGGGTGGCCGGGTGGGTGAGGTGTGGGGGCCCTCGCCCAGCTGGCAGCTCATGCCTGCCCCTCCCACCTCCAGAGCTGGAGCAGCTGCACCTGGGCCTGTATGGCATGTCCGACCGGCTGGTTCTAGCCAAGGAGGGCAGCCCCCTGTTGACCCAGAAGTGGCACCGCACCCTGTGGGAACTGGACTTGAGTGGTCAGGGTTTCAGCGAGAAGGACCTGGAGCAGGCCCTAGTTGCCTTCTCAGGTGCTCCTGGGGGCTCACCCCCAGCTCTCTGCTCCCTCAACCTCAGGGGCACCCAGGTTACACCGAGCACAGTCAGGTCAGCACCCCCACCCCCCACCCCATCCCTTGGAAGCAGTGTGGTTGGCCCCAAGGTGTGTCCCGCCTGGCTCCATCCCTCCAGGGGTCATTGAGGAGAGAGCATACTGGCCAAGCCCCTGTTTGGGGCCGGGCCGGGCCTCACCTGGTGCTCATAGGCCCAGGGACTCCTAGGGTACTGGTCTTGGGTCTTGGTGGCTGTGGGCGGCAGAGAGGGCCCTAGAGCCTGGCTGGGTCCGCAGGGGGCAGCGGCTCAGCTCCCATGGCCTGCTCTGCCCCCCAGCTCAGTGGTTAGCAGCTGCCCCAGCCTGGCGTACCTCAACCTGGAGTCCTGCCGCCGCCTTCCCCGGGGCCTGAAGCGGGCCTACCGGGGCCAGGAGGAGGTCCAGTGGTGCCTGGAGCAGCTGCTCACCAGCCCCCCCTCCCCCAGTTAGCTGGCTCAGGCTCCAGTCCCCCAGTCAGCCTTGCCCTGTACTTTGCCCCAGTTCTGGATGTTTGAGCATTTTGTTACAATAAAACATTTTTAGGCACCCTGAGATGTTTGGGGTAGGGCTTGGGGTGGGGCGAGGTATGGAGGAAGGACCCAGGGAACCCCCGGGAGGCTGAGAGTGGAGGCTGGCCCAGAGTCTACACGGGGTGGCCTGCCCCGCTCTGCGTCCCTGCTCCGCATGGCGCTCCTGCACAGTGCTTGGGGCCCGCCCTCCGGGACACTAAGTTGAGCTTTCCTTGGGGTGAGTCTCTGGCCTGGGCAGAGGTGGCCATGGAGAGGCAGGGGTCCTTGTGGGATGCCAGCCTAGAGGTTCCTCTCCTGCTCCGGCCTCGAGGCCGTGTCCTGCCGCCCCACACGCCTTCAGGTGAGGGCTGAGCCAGGCTGTACCGCGGCCTCCGGTGGGGTGGGGGCAGGCTGAGGAGTGCCGGCCCACCGCCGGGCCTGGCCCCAGGGCTCCCCAAAGACGGGGCGGGCAACAGAGCGGCTCCTTCTAGAACCTGCGGCCCCGGCCTTCTAGAACTCGCGCGAGCGTCCCGGCCTGGACCGGTCTTGGCCTCACTCCCCTGTCGGTCGTCTCCGTGCACCAGCCCGCTGCCCTGGAAGCTCCCGCCTCGCCGGTACAGGGGCGGCAGCGGGCGGTGGGCGGCGGCGGCGGCGGGTGAGCCGCCCGGCTGACAGCCCGTGCCCGGTCCAGGACGGCAGGGGCCGCGTCAGCGGCCTGCCCACCACCTCCGGGGGCAAACGCTTCCAGCTCTGGGCCCTGGGATGCTTCTGCACCGAGCGCCACCTGGCCAGGCGCCTCAAGAGCAACAGCTTCTACCCGTTCACGCAGCAGCAGCCCAATGGTGCGCGCGGGGCGGCGGGGCTGCGGGGCGGCGGGGCGCGGGGCGGCGCCAGCAGGTGCGCTCGCGGGCAAGGAGCCCCAGGGAGGGCGCGGGGGCTGCGGGCGGCCGGGCGGCGCCAGCAGGTGCGCTCGCGGGCAAGGAGCCCCAGGGAGGGCGCGGGGGCTGCGGGGGCCCCTGCTCCTCACGCGCCGCCGCCCGCAGTCTTCGTGCTCGAGTACCACCTGGACACGCTGTGGAAGGGGACGCTGCTCTTCGGTGTCTGCCTCCTCCTGGTCAGCCTCGGCGTCGTGAGCGAGGTCTGAGCTCCCGCGCCCGCCCCCCGGCGCCCCGCCCCCCCGGCGCCGCCCCGAGCCCCGCCCCGAGCCCCCAGCGGCCGCTGCCACCGTCTCCCCGCGGCCCCGCAGGTGCACAAGCAAGCGACGTGGGGCTTCCCCGCGTGCGGCATGGTCGTGGGCCTGTGGCTTATGGTCTCGTCGCTGCCACGGCGCCGCCTGGTGCTGAACCACACGCGCGGCATCTACCACTTCTCCATCCAGGGCCGCACGGTGTGCCAGGGCCCCCTGCACCTGGTGTACGTGCGCCTGGCGCTCAGCTCCGACGGTGAAGTGCGGGAGCGGCGGGGGCGGCGGGGGCGGGCAAGGCGGCCAATGCTCCCCACCCCCGGGCGTCGAGGCTGAGCCCCTCGCCCGCCCCGCCAGCCTACGGAAGGTCCTTTTTCCAGCTGGTCCTGTGTGGCCACAAGCTGGAGCCGCTGGTGCTGGTGCAGCTCTCGGAGCGCTACGAGGTGGGTCCCGCCCCCGGGCCTCAGGCTCGCCCCCTCTTGGGGCGCCGCCTCCCTTTTCTCGGGACAGAATTGCTTAACACGTTTAGGGCCTTGGGACGGGCCCTTTTGCAGGCAGCGGATGAGTAGACGGTGGGGTCCGCGCCTTCGCGCCGGAGCAGGCGGCGAGGGGCCGGGGCGAGGCCGATGGCGGCCCAGCTGGGGGCTGCGGCCTGGCCAGGAAGGCGTCACCTCGCGGGCGCGGCCTCTCCTGGCTGGGCAAGAGCTGACCGCCACCCGCTCCCACAGCAAATGGAATTCCTGGGCCGCCACATCGCGCGGAAACTCGACATTAACTATTTCGACTACCAGGCCACATCCTACCGCCACGTGGTCCGCCACTGGCCCCTGGGGACCGCCTTCAGCCCGGGCATCGTGCTGCGCAGGGACCGCGCCTACAGCAGGACCACCCACTCCATGACCGAGCTGGACGTGTGACGCCTCGCCTGTGCCTGCCTCCCCGCCTCCCAGAGCACCATTCTCTCTCCCCTCCAATCCCCAACGGGCCCATGAGCCCTGCCACCCCCCACTGGGGCGGACGCGTGGGAGTCGCACCCACTGGCCCTCCTCACAATAAAGCTGCCTCTTCCCTCTGGACCAGGGTCAGGGCAGAAGGCACCTTCCTGGAGCTCACTTCCCAGAGCCTCAAGGGCCTGTCCTGGCACGCTTCTCCAGCCAATTGTAGCAAACCCGGGGCAGGGGCTCCAAGGCCGGCTGGCTGCACCCCTTGGCCCTTGCAGTGCTCGCCCACCGTGGCCCACCCACGCTCCCTTTGCCTTTGGGCCACAACTGGCCCTTCCAAGCCTCCACTGAGCTTACCAAGGCACTCAGAATTCCAGGTGCCAGAATCTGATTGGTCCATTCTGCCCTTCTAGGTCCAATCAGCAACAGGGTGGGGCAGGGCCACAGGATAAACCCTGGGCTGCTTCGTGGACTAGACATACTGCAGTATGGCTGCTACCCAAGTCCTAGGGAATGGCCTGCTGAGAGAAGAGGCCAGGGCTGAAGGTGTGCTGGGGTGGGTGGGCTCAGGGTGCCGGGCACCTTGCTCCAGGGTCTGCCTGGTCCCGGGGGGGCTCCTGGGTCTCCAGCACCTGAGGTGTCCTGGGTGCCTGGCACCTCCAGCCTGGCCCTCCCACCTCAGCATTTTTCCTCAAGGCCATGCTGGTGACCCAGGTCATCTGGGGCTATGCCAGCTCAGTGTTACTGGAACCAGACTGACTACAAAGTTTGTGGGGCCCTGTGCAGAAGAGAAATGCAGGATGGCAGCAGAGTGGGACATCAAGCATGGGGCCTTCTGACAGTGCAGCCCTGAGTGCAGGCCCTGTGTGACTGCCCTGGCCATGCGCCCTGAAGTCGCCCTGATGGGAACCGGGCACTCCCAACTGGACGCTGGCCAAACCTGCCACAGGATCCAGGGGTCCTGGGACCACTTGTTATGCATGGGACAAGTGCAGGGATCCTTTTCCCCTTCAGAAGACAGAAGCCCAGTGTATTAGTCAGCCACAGGTGCTAATGTGAAATACCAAAAATGGGTTGGTCTTTATAAAGGGTATTTATTTGGGGTAGAAGTCCACAGTTACCAGGCCATAAAGCGTAAGTTTCTTCTCTCACCAAAGTCCATTGTCACGTGTTGGAGCAAGACAGCTGCCTACGTTTGCCAGGGTTCAGGCTTCTTGGGTTCCTCTCTTCCCAGGGCTGCGTTTCTCTCCGGGCTCAGCTCCTCTGGTTCCTCCACAAGGTCAGCTGTAGGCGATCAGGTGAACGGCTCACTTTTCTTCTCCTGAGGCCTTCTCACTAACATCAAAACTCCAACATCAAAACTGCTGCTCAAAAACTACTCCCTCTGTTCTTTGCCTTGCCTTTTATATTCGATTCCCCCACCCACCAAGGGGTAGGGCTCAATGCCCTACTGACATGGCCCAGTCAATGCCCTAATCATAACTTAATCATGCCCAGATTAACAGATCAGTTTACAAGTATGATCCAATTATATTTTTGGAATTCATCATTGCATCAAATTGCCAAACAGCTACACCCAGGTTGACCTGAGAGTGGCCGAGCCCATCTCTTACCAGAGGGGTAGGCATGAGGCATAGGGCCAGGTCAGGGAGCAGACTGTAGTGGGGAGAGGTGGGGAGTGTAGGGTGTGGGACACAGGCCGAGCTGGACCCAGGGATGCTCAGCACCACTCAGGACTCCTGGACTGACCCGAGGGAAGACACAAAGAGCTAACCTCTGACCTTCCAAGGAGGATGAGGCAGGGTACCTCTAGTTAGGGAGGTCAGGGAAGGCCTTTCTGAGACCAGGAAATCTGAGTTGATACAAAGAGACTGATGCTCTAGGGGAGGGGCAGAGGTGAAGCATGTGCAAAGGGCCAGCTACCAGAAGGATCTGGACTGACTGACAAACCACAGGCTGGTCAGCGTGGAGAGGAGAGAGAAGAGGATGTACGAGATGCACCAGATGAGGGCAGGCAGGGTCCTTGGAAATGGGTATTTCCTCTAGTTGCAATGGGAAACCACTGGAAAGTTGTGTCAACTGAGAAATAACTAAGCTGCAAGGCAACAGAGGCATTTATTTGGGGTCTTAGAATTGCAATTTGGGGAGCACAGATGCAGGTAGCAGCCCAAATCATGTCCCATCTTGGTACTTCCAGGCAAGGGTTTTTAAAAAGATTAGATAAGTTGTTTGTGGTTGGTGGATATTTGGGATACTCTTTCAGTTTAGGTAGTTAACTGAGTTCTTTATTTTACGGTTTATGGTGTCCAGATGTCCTTGAGGTTTTGAGGAACACGGTTGCTTGAGCTTTTGCCTACTTTGGCAGTTTGTGATATCTGGCTGAGACCTGCATAAGAGTAATGTCCAAAGTGACCTCCCGACTCCATTTTAAATCTCTTAGGCATAGTAACTCTATTTTGTTTTCTTTTTTTATGCTCCCTTCTTTTGATCAAGATCTTTCTTTGAACGCATCACTGATAACATTTGGTATTAATCTCTCGGCACCAGGGAGGCTCATCCCTGGGAGTCATGTCCCACACAGGTGGAAGGTACTGTTTATTTGCAGAGTTGATCTTAGAGAGGGGCCACATTTGAGCAAGAAGATGGTTTTCAGGGGGTGACTCTTAGGTGTTTATTGTAATTAGTCTTAGTTTCATCATTTCAGAAATAAGTTTCATAAGTGCAAGTTTCAGGATCAAGGGCTTGGCACATTGGTATAACTCGGGAGGTATTTGCAGCTGTTATTCTTGAGGTGAGACAATGAATAAGAGACATTGTAGTGACATTAATAATAGTAACAAAAGGATCAGCAAGGTTTGAAATATGGTATGAATCCAGACTCCCCAAGATCTAAGACCTAACCAACTAAATAAGTCTCAGGAACCAAGGTTCCCTAATCCATGTAATAATTTGAATTTTCTCTTTGATGTCTTCAGTGTTTATCCAGGTATGAATGCCTATAGGTGTGGCCAATAACTGAGGTCCTCCTGCGGAATCTAAATTAGCACAGACCCGGCAGTTTGGTAGCAATTTGATAGCCATAGTACTCTTTTGTAATATTTCTTTTTTACAGTTGTAAGCAGAGACACAGTAGGAGCCGGTTTATCAGAGTGGAGTGAGAGGCCCCCAGGGGCCACGAGGTTGTGACTGGGACTAGGGGTGTGGGGGGGGAGAAGAAATAGGGAAGTTCAGGGTCACATCTGAGCTATGCTTTGAAGGCGCAGCAGGCAGGGCTCACTGGCAGCTGGAGGTGGGCAGGGAAAGGAGGAAATGACTTGGGGCAAGTCCAGTTTCTGGCCTGGGCACTGACGGGAGGCATCGGGGAGGAGCAAGTTTGGGGAATCAGGTGTTGTGAGCCAGGCAGGGCCTGAGGCGTTTAGGGGATGTGGCAGGAGATTTTGAGAAGGCAGGTGCTGGGGAGAAGGGAGAGCTGGGAATGCACTGGAGGCTCCTGAATGAGGCCCTGGATGAGAGGCCCCCTGCCTTGAGGGCAGAGGGGGAAGAGCTAGACGAGGGCCCAGGATGGAGCCCTGGCATCCAGTATTCTCAGTGGGCAGAGGGGGAGCGAGCTGGGGCTCGACTGCAGTTGGGGAGTCCTTGCAGGACCAGCCCCAGGGAAAGGGCTCTGCAGCACAGCAGGGGGATGGAGAGGATGGGAGGGGCGTGAGAGGGGAGGCAGGTCAAGATTGGATGGGGAGGGAAGCGTGTGTGTCTCAGTGGATAGAGCCCCCGTTTACCATATGGGAGGCCCGGGTTCGCGTCCCGAGGCCTCCTTGTGAGGGCAGACGGGCTCGCACGGGCGCCGTGGGCTGATGCGGCAAGA